>OVBA01007013.1:0-15649 GCA_900406435.1 Lepidium aucheri
TCATTTGCATTCCACCTAAACCCTTCTTCAGTTTCAACGTAACAACCACCAAAGTCGAAATGAACGCTCGTTGTAATCATTCAATCTGCAATAATAAAAATTAGTTTAACCAGTTATACCGCAGTGCAAAATTCTAAATTTAAACAACCTTTACACCACCACAAAAATTGTGATTTTAAAATCCTCCACACCTCACTCCTCGCCTCACTGTTGGATTATAAAGCCCAAAACAAAAATTAAAACCCTAGGCACTAACAACAACTCAGGTAACGTAAACACCACCTAAATCCTAACCATTAACAATATAATAACTAACATCATTGCCTTCTAAACTAAGCAATAACATACAAATCTCATGTGAACTCTCACACATCACACCAAATCACTCTCACCTGTACCTTTCACTTTCTCTTCAAGTCACTAACCTTAAAACTCAAGATATATCAAAACAATGGAGTTGATCCAAGCTTAGCTTAGAGAAAATCAAGTACACCACAAAGGCCTCGCCAGAAATCTCCACCGGAATAAAATACCACTTCTCTGTACTTCTCCTCAAAATAATTTCGCTGTTTTTGGTTATGAAGAAGAAGGAAACATATGCTGCTTCGTCGTTTGCTTTCGTGAAGAAGAAAACATAAAGCGTCCTCCATTAACTGCTTTCGTACGAGGTTGGTATGGAGTGGTTCTTCATTTAATATAAACCAATCGATGATTACAATTTCTCTTAACCAATTTATTTACATTTCAAATAAACCAAATTTTAAACCCGATTCAAACCTTCTTATTCGGACAGAAGGACCCAAATTTATTAAACAAAAATATGAGGAGTATGATGAGTAATTGTGATTGAATAAGAGTAGTATGATTTTATGTTGTTTCATTAAGAGTAGTTATGATTATTGTCTATCTTGAGACACATGAATTCAAGGCCACCTAGAGTTCTTGATCCTTCTTCTTAGTGGGCTTAATCGGACCCATTTATAATCTATGTTTGTACAATTAAAACTTGTAATTGGGCCTTTTATCAATAGAATGTTAGATGTAGAAAAAAATATTATTTTCGTTTAGTTTTAGTTGATGTTTTAGAAAAAAATTTGTTTTTTAGTTGATATTTTTAGTTTTTAATGCAAAATTTAATGTGTTTTAACTATTTAAATTCCACAAATTGATTTGTGATTGTTTAAAAATTATGATAAAATAGAAAAGTTAATGTTTTATTAATTTGTGTAGTATAAAAAATAGAGAGAATATTTTGAAAAGAAACAAAAAAGAACTTTTTCAGAAAAGAATTTCTATAAAAAGTCAAAAACAGCCAAGTTAAACCACTTAGGTGTATCTTGCCCGGGAGAAAATTATTTTTGTATGTTTATCATAATCCTAGTTACTTTTTTTTTTTACAACCATCCTAGTTACTTTTTTTTTTTTTTGCCGTCACAACCATCCTAGTTACTTTAAAAACGAAAAATAAATACTCAGATAAGTATTAGTAGTTATATTCCGTTTCTTTTCCAAAATTAAGTTTTTAGAAAATATAAATGCGAAGAAACTAATTAAGCCTAAAGTGACAATTAAGATAAATATTGTTTGATTAAACCCTTTTTCTTTTTGTTAAATTATTTCATTAAACCATAGTCACAACTGATCTCCACCATTATTGAAACGATTAGAACCAGAGAAGAAATCAATAAACGGTTGATCCCGTCCGCCGCCATCGACAAAACGAACCACCGGAGAATCAGTAGTAGGAGCAAAACTGTAGTTTCCCACACCACCATCGATAGTCGCATCCAGAGGCTCAAGAGGGAAAAGGGGGAGTGTTTTCCGTCCACTGGAATTGACGTTAGTGCCCTCACCATGGTAACTGTGATCACCAAGGCCAAATCGATCAAATCTGAGCGAACTCGAAGACATTGACATTCTAGTAGGTTGTGTTATGTCTGAAAGTTGCTTCCTATGATCTGTGATTGTCCGTTTTCCGTAGGCACCACTTGGAATCATCAAGGCGTTATTGTGAAGAAGATCTTTTGAGTATACACTTCCATGTTGAGTTTGATGATCACCTTGCTGTAAATAACACGGACTCACACAACCCACTTCATAACAAAGAAAGAAAACAATAACTACATTTCGCAATTTTCAATAATATTGGTAACAACGAAGAAAACTCGTAAATTAACAACAAAAAATTCACCGAAAAAAGAGAGTAGAAACTGTTGAAGAAAATAGCTGTCTAGAGTGCAAATATTATCGAACAGTCCTTGCGTATCTCTTTTGTAAGTTTCTTCTATTTTTTAAAAAGCAAAGTAAACGTGACAAGCAAGAAAGCGGTTATATATTGAATAGGTTTTGTTTTGTTCAACATTTATGGTCTAGCTTTCTTCAAGGATGAGAACTCGTACCGTTTGAGCAAGGAGGAGGGTAAAAAAAACGGGAAGTTTTGTGGAGGAGACGATTGAAGTAAGCAATACGTTCTTGTTTCTGCTTTTGGCGTTGTCTAGCCTTATGGTTTTGGAACCAGTAAAAGACGTTTTTGCCTTCGATATGACCATACGCACGGAGCCTACCGGTGATCTGCTGAATCTGATCGGCGCTCGGAGTTCGAATCCCTTGCTTGTAAAGATTCTCAAGCAGTGTTATTTGTTCTTTCGTTGGATTCCACCTTGAACTGCTTACCGTTCCTGCTGCGTTCCCTTCGTTTTCCATGGCTAAAAAGTTTCTATCAAAATTAGGGTTTAAGGGGGATTTTTGCATGTGGGTTCTGGGGTTTGGAATGATGCATGAAATTCATGAGAAAGCTCTTATATTTATATAGAGATTTAGTGAGGGAGTGGAAAATAGTCAAATAAATTCAGAGATAGATAGAGAGAGAGTGACATGCGTGTCGTTTTTTGTGCTGAAGACTCTGAAAACATGGCGTGAAGCGGCTGAGATGGTAAAAAAGAGGCTGCTTTTATGTGATGACAACTACTAGTAGTAAAAAAAAATACTTACACAATTTGGATCTATTCTTGTTTCTTTTGGTAAACACATTCTATAATTCAAAATTCATTTATATGTACATAAACAGCAAATTTAGCACTGTTTTTCAATGCCAAATAGATTTTTTTCAAGCAATGTGAAATTGTTTATAAATTCACATATGAAATATATTCCTATTTCCTACGTAAATTTTAATATATAATGGATATAACCGTTAGAATATGTGATTTTAAAAATTCTATCTGGGGAGTACGGATGTTTTTTTTTGTTTATCTTTAAAGTGCTTTAATGAAGAAGAGACATTTATAATAAGTTTTGGGAATGAAAGAGATAAATAGGAAGGTTAAATTATAATAGGGCGGCAAAAGATAGCTGGTTGGATTGTGTTCTTTGTAGGTCATGAGAAGCCTATATATCTAGTTTGCTTCGGAAATTGACATTTCTCATATATTAGTATTTTTTGTATACTTACTCTCATATTTTTATTACACGACAATTTGAAGTCGGGTCGGTTGGCCCTTCGATTTCTTAAGGATTAGGAATTTGTTTTTCAAAAGTTCGATCGAGCAAAGAAACAAAAAATCTGGATTATATCTAGTAAAGAGTCAATATAGAAAATTCTAGGGGCTTAGCTACTTGTTTCACGTCGTGACTTCTTATTTTTGAACTCCGACGTCGACAATCTTATCTTCCTTACTATTGAATTTAAAGACGCAATGGCATGTTAATTATAGGATGGAATGTTATCAATAAACATACACGCAAACCACAGAATTTAATAGCGTCTTCTAACTTATTTTTGAATGTTTATTACACGAAAATGTGATGAGATTTCTACAGGAATTTGGGCGACTCTTGTGGTAAGATGGTTATAGGAGTTCACGATCTGAACATAGTGCCCGCCGTCAAAAAGCTCTCTAAATCTGCAGTGACTATCGACCTATACAGATTTTATCATCAAATATTTTACAATATATACCCCTTGTTGTAAGATTCAGCTTAGACTAGTCAAAGAAAAAAGTATCAATTGAATTCTTGACAGTCCAACTAACAGACTGATGCCATTATACGACTGTAAATTAGTTAAAAATTGATGGTGCTTACGCTATGAACTTTTGATATAAGATGCAAATATGTATGGATTTGTAAGATATGGCATGGGGAATGACAAAACTGTGAAAGCGAAAGACATGCATTGCTTCAATTTGGGTCCTTTAGGTACCTACGAATCTATAGGACCAGATATTTGCCTCGAGAATGAGTGTGACTGAGAGAAAGAGCGACACTCCCCAATCTCCTCATTCAATTTTAGCCATTTATTTTGTATTTTATAAATCATTATTTTACCATGTTTTCCTTTAGTCCTGATAATCGCCGTGGCGATTTTATTTAATAGTATGAGGTACTTGTAATTTGCAAGACGAGACAGAATAATTAATATCACGAGATTGATATAAATTATGATTTTAGTACTATAACCTATCATAGAATATTTAAAACCATGCACTTAGTTTATTTCAAAGTTTTCAAAAATATTATTGTTCAAACAGGATCTAGCACAAATGTTTTATAAATGAATGCCGAGTTATCTTATTTCTTGAGCTTGAATGCTAAGAATTCCATCTTTCTTTCAAAGGACTTCCACTTCTATTTATAATGTATAGAAGCAATTAAAACTAATCAAATATGAAAAAGATTATATTTTTGTTTAGATTTAAACTTATCCAAAAGATATTTGCTAGATTTTAGGAAATTTTCTATTTCAGAATAAGAAAATTTCCATTTTTCTTATTGATAACGTGGTTTCCGAATTCCTCTTTTCCTAACGAGTTGCCGAGAAAGAATTCTTCTAAATTAGTAGTAAATATCCGAGAAGAATGGAATTGCCGAGGTGGATCTTCAAATGAGTTGTCGAGTTCAAGACTTAGGAAATCTTTGAAATTTAATTGTTTTCTGTGGATCGAAATGGGATCTCGGACCCACCTCCAACAATTGTTTCCGAGACTTAAAAATTTGTCATGAATTTTTGAGTCGGAGAATTAACCTGCTTCTAAAATCTTCGATCCACGTGTGAGTGTGCCATTAGTTTGTTTGGGCGGTTTGACAAGCTACTTATTAATTAATATTTTTCGACGTTTTGACTTTCAGTAAATTTCTATAAATACAATGTCGTTTTGGCTTAGAGTAAATTTCTATAAGTATCGTTCCTCCGTTGTTTACTTTTACTCTCATTCCGAATTGCAAACAACAGCTTTTCTCACTTGTCTTTCTAGTACTTCTTCCAAGACAAACTTTTCCAAACTTTTCATCTTCTTCTTTCGCTAAAACAAAAACAAATGGGTTTTGACGGTTTCCAAATCTTAAATGTCGTGGATGGCTTGAATGCAGTATCAGATATGGAGAATGCTCGCCAATCTGAAAATGTTTCTGGGACAAGAGATTCTCGTCCTTCTTTTTCTGCTGCGAACAGGGTCAGTGCCTTGGTTCTTGTTCGGACTGATGTTGGTCGCAGCGACTTTCGGTCTGTGAAGAGAGCTAGGAGTCACACATTGCGAATTGGGTCTTTGGGGAACTCTTCTGCTGAAGCCCCAAGGAGGAGAAGGAGAAGTTTTGTCGACTTCTGTTTCTCCCATAATCATACGAGTATGGCATCTATTTTTTCATTCTGTGTAGAGTGCGTTGATCTTATGCATCAGAAGTGCATAATAGGGATGAATACAAGGAAACAACTTATTTTCTCTTTAAGGTTTGACTCTTCTCGGCTCCAAATTGGTATAGATGTCATTCTTTCTGCTTTTTCTGATTTTTTGACACTTATACTTTTCTTTTGGTTAGCTCATCTCCCACTTTAACGACATTTTTTTGGACCAAGAAAGGTCTTAGGCTCACCCCAACAAGAGCGCTCGGAGAACTTCTCACTTGGCTAGCCGTGATGGCCAATCTCACCATGAAGCATCGGAGGCTCAATCTAGGCTTACTGCAATTGAGAAGGAGCTTGCTTATGTGCTAAAGTTAGTGGAGTAGAATGCAGCTTTGACTGAGTCCCTAAATTGCACCGAGATGGATAGGGGCAGTGCTTTCAATGCTGCCGAGAAAGCAAACAATACTTCTCAGAAGCTGTGAGCTGAGTTGAATTTTATGAAAAAGGAGTTTGATCTCCGGCTGCGTGAGGCTTTGAACTCGGAGAAGCTGAGGATATTCCAAGGCTTGAACAGTCAACTCTCTGGCCACTTTGAGAGGATAGCTGCTCGCTTCAACGATCTTGATGTAAACTTGGTTGCTCAATTCTCTTATGCTCAATATCGTGGTTCTGACAACATCCTTCGATTGCTGTTGCATCAAGGTCTAAATATTCCTTCGATGATGTCTGACCATATAAATGCCAAGTTGGACAAATTCAAGGAGATATTCGGGAAGGAGACTCTAACGGTTTGGAGATGCTTCCAGAGCTCATGGCGGGACTTGATTCACAGAGCACATCGACTTTGCTTTTGTTCAGTCTCTAGCGACCTTTTGCTTTAGATTGTAAAACTATTTTGTAGTTGTAATTGATTTCCTTCTTGTTGGATTTTGTAAAGATCTTTCATTTTTAAAAGATATGAAATGATTTTTGTTATTCGTTTCATTTTCAATGCTTTTGATTTTCACAGCTTTGAAAGTTAAGAGAAATCAATCAGTTGAAAACAACTAAGTTTTTTCTTGAGTTTATGTTAAGTTAAAAACTTGGACTCAAAGTAAGAATGCCTTTAATATGAAATTAAAGAAGTGAAGTTCCAAGAACTTTTTCTTGATGAAGTGCGAGAACTAGGTCTCAGATGTTTTTGGAAGTAAACTTATTATTTTGGCTCTTTGTGAGAGTTAGACTCGTAAGTTTTTTTTGTTAAGCCAAGATTTTAAGACTCGATCTTAAGATTTGTGTAGAATTAATTTTCAAGATAGTTTTTCAAGTTTCAGATCTCAAATGTTTAAATGAAACTATTTTTCATCTTTGTGAGAATCAATCCTCGTCCTTATGCAAACAGCTATGTTTTATCTTTTATGAGAATTAGATCTCAATTCTTGTATACAGAACTATGTTTTGTTTTTGCAAGAATAAACCCAACTTTTTGCAGGAAACTATATTTCGCCTTTTGTGAGAATAAATCCTGATTTGCTGTACAAATTATGTTTTGTCTTTGCGAGAATAAATTCCGATTTATTGTACAAAACTATATTTTGTCTTTTGTGAGAATAAATCCCGACTTAGTGTACAAAATTATGTTTTGTCTTTGCGAGAATAAATCCTGACTTGTTGTACAAAACCATATTTTGTCTTTGCGGGGACTCAGTCTCAGCTTTCTAGAATAAAGTGATGATATTTATTCTTGTTTTTTCTGCCGAGGTGGTAACGTAATTTATAAAGTTTTAGTTGTATTCAAAGGCTTCTTACGTACCCAAAGAGATCAAACCAAAAAATGTAGCATAGTTAAAGGATTAAATAAGCATCAACTGATGCGTAAAGTGCGCTGCAGTTGCACGTCTTCAATAGTAGTACCGCTTCAAGTTAATGGAGTTCCAGCTTTGTGGAAGCATCTCACCATCCATTGTCACGATTTTGAACAATTTGAGTTTCACAATCTTGCATATTATGTAAGGTCCTTCCCAATTAGCACCGAGTTTATCCGCATTGAATTCAGCCATGTTCTCAAACACTTTTTAAAGCACGAGGTCTCCTTCGGTGAAGTGTCGTCCTCACACCTTCTTGTTATATTACTTTGCGCCTTGCTGGTGATAATTTTGTATGTTGAGTAAGACATCATTTTGTGTTTCCTCCAAATCGTTAATGTTCGAATCAATTGCATTATTGTTCGACTGTTCATCCACTAGAGATGTATTCGGTGCAAAGCTGGTACAATAGCTTAGGCGGGACTAATGCTTCCATGCCATGCGATAAGGAGAAAGGAGTTTTACCTGTAGACATCTCGGTATTGTGCGATGGGACCAAAGTACACCATCTAACTTGTCAGACCAGTTTCCTTTCTTTTCCTTGAGCCTTTCAGTAATACCGTCTTGTATCTACCTATTTATTCCCTCAGATTTTCCATTACCTTTAAGGTTTCGTGGTGTAGACTTGCTAACTCGGATATTCCATCAGGCACAAAAGTTGTTGAACTTTGCCGAGATGAATTGAGAACTGTTATCCATGACAATTTCGTAAGGAAAACCGTGTCGCCTTATGATATTCTTCTACACAAACTTGACCACATCTTTGTCTTTAATCTGAGAATACACTTTGGCTTCGACCCACTTAGAAAATTATACGGTCATTACCAACATAAACCTCTTTTGCCGAGATGATGGTAAAAACTTGATTATGTCCATTTCCGAATGCATGAACAGGTAAGGCATTATAGACGAAGTCAAGTTGGAGCGTGAATTATGTGTCTGTATCGATGACACTTATTATATTTAGCTGCATATTGCTCGCAATCTTGTGCCACGTAGGCCAAAAATACCCGAGAGTACAAATTTTCTACACAAGGGATCGTCTGCTAGTGTAGTTTCCACCACTCCATCATGTGTTTCTTGGATAACCTGTCTTGCTTTGTAACTGTGAATACAAGTGAGTAAAGTACTGTTCATACTACGGCGATACAACTTTCCATCATTTTGCGCATAGAAAGCGCACTTGGGTTTGAATCTCTATGTTGTCCATCTATCTTCTGGTGCTTCAACATCAATAATGTAGCAAGTATCTCGTCTCGTTAATCGCTTGGCTTCGCAATAGGCTAGAAGGGATGGGTCATTTCCGTAACGGTTATTCTATCGTACCAGTAATTGCCAAGACAACTTGAAAGTCTCCTTTTGGTAATTAGATACTTGGTATGTCTATACATTCAACTGGTATGATTTGCCTTTGAACAATATTGGATGTTGATGCTATAGTGGCTAAAGCATCAACCGAGGTGTTTTCTGCTCAATGAATTTTGTTAACCTTGAATTTTAATTCCTTTGTCAGATTCTTGAAGACTTTCAAGTATGCTTCCAACCAATCATTCTTAGTATCATAGCCACCGTTGACTTGATTAGCTACCAACTGTGAATCGCAGTAGCATTCGATTTGGACTGCTCTTATTTCTTTTGCAAGTTGGATTCCGACAATCAACGCTTCATATTCAGCTTTGTTATTAGATGTTGGAAAGATAGTCGGAGTGACTGCTTCAAAACTTCCTCAGTTCAGCTTTCAAGTCGGATTCAGACTCTAGATCCATTTTGTGAAGATGAACCATCAATGAAGAGCTTTCAAATCTGTAGAGTTTCTTCTGGCTCTAACGATTCACACTTCGGAGCTAACTAGATCAAAAAGTCTACTAAAACTTGAGACTTTACACTTGTTCTTCCTTTGTACTCAATATTATGCTTACTGAGTTCTATAGCCTACTTGGTTAATCTCCCTAATTGATTTGGACGGTGTAGGATTGTGTGTAACAGATGGTTCTTGTCTCGGAAGATTGGTAAGCAATGAACTCGGCATATTTCCAAATAATTTCCTCTGTACACTAGCGAATACTTCCTTGTTCGGCCTTTCGGCTTATCCTGGTGGCGGGCTGGTTCTGCTTATTCTGACCCTTGCTTTGATTCGTCTGAAGCATTTATTGTTCCTTCAATATACCACTTCTTGTAATGTTAGCAAATTCCGCACCATAGTCTCGATCGATAGTGGCTCAGCGGGTGGTCCAGGGGCTCTGTAACTCCTCGAGATTCTTCTCGGTTACTTTTTGATGTTTGAACAGGATTCAGAGTTGATCCACCAGTCAGGCTTGCTTGCTCCTGAGGCGGATCCTCAACTCTTCTCACGGGTGAGTGAACTGTAGTGTCGTCTCCAGACATTGCGATTGGCGATCTCCTTATTTCTTCTGCGTAAAGAAATCCTTTGTTATCTCCCTATAGACGTCGTCAATTGTTCGAGTAGGATTTAACATAAAGGTTCTAAATCCGACTCGAGTTAATAGAGGGAAGATGAATAAGGTTTCTGATCAAGTCAAAGAGTAAGAAAATTGCAAAGTGAGTGAATGCCGAGTTATCTTATTGCTTGAGCTTCAATGCCAAGAATTCGATCTTTCTTTCTAAGGACTTTCACCTCTATTTATAATGCATAAAGATGGTTACAACTGATCAAATACAATAAATATTACATTTTTGTTTAGATTCGAACTTATCTAAAAAATCTTTGCTAGATTTTTGGAAATTTTCTAATTCGGAATAAGAAAATTTCCATTTTTCTTGTTGATGACGTATCCTCTAATTTTTTTTCTAACGAGTTGCCGAAAAGGAACTCTTCCGAGTTAGTGTTAAATATCCGAGAAAAATGGAATTGCCGAGATTGGTTTTCGACTGAGTTACCGAGTTCAAGACTTAGAAAATCTTTGAATTTTAATTGTTTCTTGTAGACCGAAATGGGATCTCGGATCCACTTCCAACAGCTATCATTCTTTTCTCTCTTTCATGACACATTGAATCATGTACTTTGTGAAAAAACTAATTCACTTGTTATGGCAATGAGTGCGGTCTTAGAAGTGGCTACAAATTGTTCTTTATGTTTCATGAACTGTTTTGTTTATGTGTTTATAGAGTTGTATTAGATCCAAACGTGTAAGGCTACTAAATCCATCATAAAAATGAATAAAGTGTTGAAAGGTTTGTAGTTGGGTGATACTACCCATATGTAAAGTATTTGGTAAATTTGGAATTGAGTTTTATTGGTAAGACAAATATATAAAATATAATTTCTAATTCATTGGTACGGTTGAATAGATAAATGACCATCTATATTTAAGGCATAAAGTTAGCGAGATTTTGGTTTGCCAGAAATCTAAATTTACTTGGATCATGCCCAATCCCTACTAATATATTGCCAGAAATTCTAGTTTTTAAAATTTAAGTATTTTATTTGATATAAAGATACCAAGAAATTTGTATATCATAATTACATATATAAAAACACGACCAATCCTTTTGTTTTTTCCTTATAATTAACCTTTAAGAACTCAGGACCGACTCATACATTAATTTTTTGTTTCTTTTTAAAATTTGAGTTGTTACAACATGTTAGTTGGATTATATGTAAATATAATTCTTAAATGTAGTATAAAAGAATAACTGCCGCAAAAAGGCATTTGTCAGCTTTGGTGTCGTTTGTGTATAGCGGACAAGTGAAGTACCCAAAGTATTTACACGTACGTATAAGTTCATATTCGACATTTATACACGTGTATTTTTGTACGTACATGTTGTTTTCTTCGTGTAGGTAAGTTTAATTATATTAGAATTCAGGCAACTTGCTGTTGTAACCTATTGCACAATTTGGTGGCTTTCTTTTATCCTCCTAACTCTTAATGTTAGGGACATAAATTAAAATATTAATAAAACGATCTGAAAAGGTACAATAAGACTTTTGCAAGAGGTGGAGCCTGTCCTAGAATTTAGGAGGTGATGATCCGAAAGCTTACAAGAATAATTCGTTATACATTATTTTTTGTGAGTTTTTATATTAAAATATTGTTTGTTAATTTGGTAAGACCACAACATCCTTTATATACCAGTAAAGTGTGATTATTCTTACTAGGAAAGTCATGGAATTGGTTGATGATTTAGAGATGAATCATCTGATCCATACGACAAATTAAATTTTGAGAGCAAATGTATATCTTGAGCTCCAAAGCTCTTAAAGGTAAGATATTTGTTTCCCTTGCTTCTCATGGTATTTGAATTAAGGTGGTTTCTGAACTTGTCAAAAATTATTGAGGATATACCTTTTATCTATCTACTATTTCTATCGCGTGAGATTTCTCTGCTTGATAAATTTTTTATGTTCTTTGGTTCAAGTTGGGCTACACTATGTAATGATGTTTTAGCAATGAGCTATCTAACTCTTGTTGCTATTGTATTATGTTGAGACCGAGTTAATATAAGAGATGTTTAGTGAAAAAAAAGTGAATATTCAAAATATCTATTATAATAAAACCGTAGTGTTGAATTATCCATATAATTTATAATAATATAATAGAGATTTAAAATCCATGATTGATCGATTTTGTATTAAATAATTAATTTGTCTGAATAAAATTTGTTTAGATAATGTCACATGATTCAGTTATATTTTTGTCTTTTGTGTTAATAAATTTTTATTGATTTGATTTGATTGATCAAATTTTAAATCAGCCACGTTTTTTCTAAGTTTTTACAAGAAAATAAGTTTATTAAGATTACGATAAGATCCTTAATTAAACAGATTTCGCTTGTTTGTTAAATTATGATACGAATATTAATTTAATAATTAACTAAATACTTTATATCTAGGGAAAATCAAACAAAATATATTACTAATCCTAATAGAATATAAATTTAATCGAAGTCTATATAAGAGACATCTCGGGACAAATTTAATAAACACCAAATAAAATTGACACCATTTTCTCTCGATTATTGTTTATTCATGTATTTCTCTGAAATTTCTTTGTTGAAACCTAGCAAAGAAACTTGGAGGATTAAAGTCAAAATTCTAAATTCCTGGAAGGTATACACCAAAGAACATGGTCAAACGATTGATATGGTTCTTTATGATTTGAAAGTATGTTATTAATAATTTATTCATGTGAATGTTTTTATAATAATTTAAAATATTTTATAATTAATTGTTATCACTATTATAATAAACTGTTGCAATAATATTTTTGTATTTTTGTAATAATAAGATAAAAAATTTAAATCTCTTGATTTGTTTTGAATGGTCGATTTGTTTTTTTTTTGCGTTTGGTCGATTTGTTTAAACTCATTAATTTGTGTTTTTGTTTTGATAAGATTATTTTTAAAAACTAACTATTTCTTTTGATTCGATTTCAATAAAACATACAATTAAAAAAGGAAAATTTAAACATTTAAGATTTAATTTTCGTTGGTTAAAAAAAAATCTCTAACCAATTAAGATTTGAATTTTGTTGTTAAAGAATAAAATTTTAACCAATTAAGATTTAATTTTTATTGGTTAAGAAAGACCAATTGAAATTTGATTTTTGTTGTTTTAAAAAATAAATCTTTAACCAATTAATATTTGATTTTTGTTAGTTTAAAAAAAATCTTTTGTTGAGATTTTGATAAGAATTTTAATATGATTTTGTTTGTTTTAAAAAATATGTCTTTTTTTGGATTTTGATAAGAACCTTAATTCAAATATTATTGGTCAACGCAATAAAAAATAACAAACATATAGCATTGAAAATATTTCTAATCCAAATCTATATATATAATAAAATTGTAACGTTAAAAGATTCATATATTTTTCAATAATTAAAAAAATTATCTCTTGATAATATTTGATAAATTCTTTAAATAATTTTTATTAATATCTTTATCTACATAATATTATTAATTTGTTTTAATTTTAATATAGTTTTTTAACTTATATCTCTATTATACTAAAACCGTAACAATAAGATTCTCCGTATCTTTGTAATAAATAATAGAGTAATATTTGTATCGATCGTTTTATTTTAACTAATTAATTTATTTGAGTAACATTTGTTTAGATAATTTATCACATGATTTGGTCTTATTTTTATTTCTTTGTAGAAATAATTTTTTTATTTCGTTAATAAAGATTTTGTTTATGATTTAGTTGTTTTTTTGAACTTTAATTTGATTGGTTGTGTTTTTGAACTTGAATTTGATTTCGTTATTTATAGTTATTTCAAAAAATAAGTTAGATAAGATTATGATAGGATTTCTAATTAAACAGATTTTGTTTGTTAAATTATGATAATAAAATTAATTCAATAATTATTCAAATATCTTAATTCAATAATTAGATTTAAAATCCCTAAATTTGTTTTGATTGGTTAATTTTTTTAAACCAATTAATTTATCTTCTTGTTTAGATAATATTATATTTTAAAACGAATTATTTGTTTTTAATGGATTTCAATAAAAATATACAATTAAAAAAGAAACTTCAACCAATTAATATTTTATTTTTGTTAATTTAAAAAAGAATTTCTTACCAAACAAGATTTGAATTTTGTTTGTTAAAAAAGGAAACGTTAACCAATTAAGATTTTATTTTTGTTTGTTTAAAATGAAATCTCTTACCAATTAGAATTTGATTTTTGTTTGTTAAAAAAAATCTTTAACTAATTAAAGTTTGATTTTCGTTGGTTTATAAATAAATTTTTTGTTTGGATTTTGATAAGAACCTTGAGATGAGTTTGTTTGTATTTTCATAAGAACCTTAATTTAAATATTATTGTTCAACAATAGATAACAACAGAAAGTATCTTATTGAAATATTGCTAATCCAAATCCAAATACTTTATATTTAGGGGAAATCAAACAAATGATATTCTTAATTCTGATAGAACAAAAAGTTTAATTGAAGTTTATATTAGAAACATCTCATGACAAATTTAACAACACCAAAGATTTTTGTATTCTTTTTTTCTCTCAATTTTTGTTTTTCTTCATCGTGTATCTCTGTAAAAATTTTTTGTTGAAACCCAACAAATAAAGCTGGAGGATTAAAGTTAAAATTCTAAAACTCTAGAAAATATACACTAAAGTACATGTTCAAACGATTGATATGGTTTTTTTGTGATTTTAAGGTATGTTATTAATAATTTATCTATATGAGTACGTTTATAATAATTTAAAATGTTTTCTAATTATTGTATATATATATATATATTAGGGTGATGAAATTCATTGTAATGTGAAGAATAATGAATTGGTTTCTAAATTTAAAAAACTTTTTGAACAATGAAGTACTAAATTTATTACAAACCTACAAGTTTCTCTTACAACTCAAACTTACCGTACTTCTACTCATAACTTCAAGGTCTCTTTCATGTACACAACCACAACTAAGTCAACCGATCCTCCACCAGATTATGTGTTCGGATTAAAACTGGTTAATTACCCTAAATTACTTGAAAGACGACTTAAAGATATCTATCTTATACGTAAGTAATAATTTTTTTTAAAAAAAATCTTATTTTTGATTGTAACTATTAATTATTAGAAAATAATAATATTTGTTATATATAAAAGATATTATATATCTTATAAACTTTTTATACAGCCAAAACTTTAGTAAATATATTTATTAGAATATATGTATATATTTTTTGATTATAAGTATTAATTATTAAAAAATAAGTATATTTGTTATATATATAAGACATAAAAACAAAAAAATCTATAATCTCAATATAAATATACAGCAAATAAATCAATTTTTCATAAAAATATTACTTATATATAGAAGGTATAAATAAATATATATTTTAATTATAAGATAACAAAACAAAATAACTAATGCTATCAATATTTATAAAAACTAAATAATTAATGATATCAACTTTCAAGCTTTCACAAACGAAAAATTATATTAGTTATATTAAATATCAGTTTTGTTAATGTACAATTACATATTAAAAAAATGATTATACATACATTTATATTAGTATATATTTGCTAAATTGATTAAAATATTAATAAATAAAAATATGTGTCAAATCGATACTATAAAACAAAAATATACATAGATATAAAAACTTAAATGAATACGAGTTAAAACCCTATATATATTTATATTACTATATACTTGATAAATTACTTATGATATTAATAAATAAAAATA
>OVBA01007014.1:2426-15647 GCA_900406435.1 Lepidium aucheri
TGGATTGCTAACTTAGACCTGTGTGCTTCCTTAAGGATTTCATCCTTCAATCCCTGATCATTAGGAACACACACATGACCATTAACCAAAATGGTATCACTTCCCGAAGTTTGGTATTCAGTTTTATCATTTCCTACTGCCTTTCTCAAATTCTCATCTTTCTCTTGAGCCATCCGGACTCTAGTCAACAAATCAGCTTGATCCGCAGCCCCCAAGCCTAAGGGTTCCTCTTCTACTGTTAAGGCCGACAAACTTAAGGTTCCAACCATATCCAAAATTCGTCCTAACTCCCTTTCAGAGTCCATGTCTACACGTTTCCTACTTAGTGCATCCGCAACTAAGTTTGCTTTACCCGGGTGGTATTCTATGACCAAGTCATAATTAGCTATGAGTTTCATCCATCTTCTTTGCCTTAAGTTCATATCTGTTTGAGTGAAGATGTACTTCAAATTCTTATGGTCCGTGAATACTTGGTCATAGAATACCACCCGGGTAAAGCAAACTTAGTTGCGGATGTACTAAGTAGGAAACATGCAGACATGGACTCTGAAAGGGAGTTAGGACGAATTGTGGATATGGTTAGAACCTGTATTTTTCGTCTCAATTGTGGAATTTGTTTGGCACATATGTAAAATTTGGGGGAAGAACATGGTGATCTCGTTTATGTCAACTATGTTTTCATGTGACTTACTAAAGGAAATGTGTTTGTGGTGTTCTTAGGACGGAAAGAGTTCTTGCGTTTTCAAACTTCTTTCTCATTCTTGGTTTTTCAATTTGCTTGAGGACAAGCAAAAGAGTACGTTTGGGGTAGTTGATAAACTATGTTTTTATCGGGTTTTAACCTTTGTTTTGTGTATTTTCTTGAGTCGAAATGTGTGTGTTTGGAGTCTTTTAGTCTGTTATTGAGTCTTTTCGGGTCATAGATCACATTGGGAGAAAATGAGCTGTTTTGAGTGAAAACGAGCATATGGAATGTAGAATCATGCAGAAGCGTTAGAAGTTTGGCTTTCGTTGAAAAACTTCTAACCGTTGGATCAAACTCAAATTTTGACACAAGATAGCCACGAGAGTTAGCCCTTATTTTTCATTATTTTGAGGGCAATCAGACAAATGGTTAGGAAGAGATTGATCGATCCACTCCTAGAACAATTTGCCGACCTATCCTAAAAAATTGTTGTTTGATCAAGAGACTGGCCAGACTTGCTAGAACGATCTATCTTAAGAATGGGCTCGATCAGTCTACCCCTAGACCGATTTGGCAAAAACCCCTATTTTTGCTTCTAATTTAATCCGGTTTGATTCAAGTTATACCTGAACAAGTTTGACCTATTAAAACTAGGTCTAGTCACTTTTTAGGATACTTTCTTTTCACGTTTTCTGTTTGACATTTTTCCATTGTTCTTGTTGGTTTCAGGGAGAAGATCTCATACTATGTCACTTTTGGAGAAGATTTGTCTACCATTTTGATTTATTTATTGCAATTTCATTATGACTTTATTTATTCTTGTTACTTGTTCTTTTCTGCTATGTCTGTGTAGTTTTTCTAATAAGATATAAGGTTTTCTAGCGATCTTAGAGAATCAATAAATTATGGCCAAATGGGCTTTATGTTTTATGTGCTCTTCATCTGATGTTAGTCTTAATGCTTAAGTTAGATTAACTACCTAACTTATGATTTCAGGTTATTTAACTCACTAAAAGTGTTTGTTAGATGCCTTAAAGAACTTAGATGAGCAATTTGTCTTTAGCCAATAAAAACTGATATTAAGGCAGCAATTTGTCCTTAGCCAACGAAAGATGATGTTAAGGCATATTGTTAACTTATTTGACTTGATTGTTAATGTGTGTTTAGAACTCTAGATTCAAATGATAGTTTAGAATTATAGGTTACTAGACATTGTAGTCAATGCCATGACAATAAATTTGCTATACATTTGTGTTATGTGTTCGAGAATTGCTATGAACGGTACCCTGAATAGTGTTATGATTTATGACCCTGATTTCCTGATTATTGCCTTGAACCTGAAGCTTTTATTTATCTAAATTTTACACAGTTTATTTGCCTTGTTTTTATTTAAATACAATCACAAACAACCATTTCATGATTTTTTAATTTGGTTTTGATTTGGAAATTAATAGTGTAACTATTGATTCTCATGGATTCAATTCCTTCTTCACTACTACCTTTGATGTGAACTTGCGGAATTTTAGGATAAAGACTGGAATGTATCAACAGTGAGGTTAAAATTGAATTTTGGTAAAAAAAAACTTTGATTATTGAAAATAGTATTATTGTCAAAAAATCCTTTTTCAATATTTATAATATTTTGATAAATTAATCTACAAAATACCCAAATGGAGAGTTTTTTTTAGAAGATTCATTAACTTGTGTGTTGTTAGAAGGTTTTGAAATTGTTTTTGAAGTTATTTTTGTATCGAAAAAGTTTTTGAAGAGACTTTAGAGATTTTAGAAATAGCGATTGAGATTTTGTAAGAAAATTTTCATTCTCTTGCCTTAAAAAACTTAGCTTGAAAGGTTTTTGTAAATGTAACATTTGATCCATGATATTCTCAGTTTTTTTAGTTTTTGTGCAGGGTTCCTAATGTATCATCTCTTTTTATACTCATTTTTGTTACTTGGACACAAGATTCTGCTTCTAGTGTTTTAGAAGTGTTTGGGTAAGTTCTTTTTACAGGATTGGGGCTAGTAATATTATTTTTATTTCATCCATTATCTTCCTTAAATATTATAACTGTTTTATCTCGGATTAAGAAATGTGAAACAGAGTTTGATTCTCCTTTATTAAATTCTATATCAAAATCAAATATGCTTAATATATATCTTACCATCTTGCAAAAATTTGTTTTGAGGCAAAGCTTTTAACATTTTTTGTAAAACATATATTGCACTTTTACTGTCAATTCTAAAAAGAAAACTTTGGTGTAAAAGATCATTTTGAAAGTTTTGAATACATACAAAAATGCTAAAACTTTTTTTTTTTTTTGATAGTTGAGTAGCTCCTCTAGACATGTTCCAATGTGAGGGGTAAATTGTACTATATACAGTCCTAATCAATATATACATATGTATCTATATATAACTGAAATCATAAAAATGTTGTTTTGAAATGCCCAGAACTATATAATTTGGTGGTAGACCATTAAGATCTAATTTTCTGGCACAAGTTCGAATCCTAAAGGTTAATAGAATGGATTTTGAGCCGTAACCATAAAACAAATAAACTTGTTGCACAAAAGGAAACAAAATACTTAACATCAATGGTTATATTCGAGACAAATTGAAAACTCATATGTTCTTTGTGGCATTTCTAATCAATAGTCAAGCATTTTATCCTCCTTAGTTAAAATTTTGTAGTTCTTACTAGACTTATTTTATACCAATCAAATCGACTCCAAAACTTTAATTGGAAGAGATTGGATTGATGGTCTAATTCTATCTCAAAATTTCGATGTAACTATAATTACATATGAATTTCGGTCATCAATTTAATTGCAGATAATTTTAAAGACAAATTTGTAATTCCACCTGAGTTCTATTCTTTTTTTTTAGGTCTAAAATATGTATTTTATTCATCCATCAAAATGGGCATACAAATTGGGTGTGGAAATACAAAGGTCCATTAGGTAGAGATAAAACAAATAAAGACAAAAAATTAAAAGGGCTAGATAGTTTTCTCACGTAGGAATTGGATTGAAAATTGTGGGCCAATAAAACCTAAAACCATTGAAATAACAAAATAGGCCCGGACCCAATCCCTTACGGTAGCCATCCTCAAATAGGGTTTGGAACCTAGGGCTCCGCCACCTCATCTTCTCTCGCCGGCGGCGGAAGAAGGCACGTTGGAGTGGAAAGATTCGAAAGACATGCTCCTGCTTCCATCTTCATGGTCACGTTCATTATGTTGGCTCCTTGTCGATATTAGATCGAGTCTGATGGAGCTTTTTAAAAAAATAAACAAACCACTTTGTCTCCGATGGGAGAGAAAGATAGTTGAATATCGATCTAAGGTTAGAGATGTGAGTTGAGCAGAAGGTCTCGGTTTGTTGCAAATACACCTCGACAGAAAGATCTCGCTGAAGGGAAGGAATCTATTACACCGGAAACCCCATGGCGATGTCAGAGCGGAGATACAAACTCACTATCTAGCCGGTGGACGTTTCCAGATCTGAAGATTCGACGAAACAGTGGATCGAGGTCGCCAGAACAGTTCAGCGAAAGACCAAGTGGTCAGCGAACCCGGTAAACTTGACTGAAAGAGGTTGAAAACGGAGCACAGTCTCTTGCTCTGCCTCGGTGGACATGTCCAAAGGAGAGGAACTAGAATCGCCGCTCCAGATATAGAAACACAGAGATGTTTCTCGACATCACCACCAAAAATTGAAGATGAAAACAACAGATTGGAAATAAGTAGCACAGATAAGCGGTTCAAATATATGAAAAAAGTCGTTGTCGGTGGCTAAGGGCACCGCCGACAGCAATAAAGAAAGTGTATGAGACACTCTCGATTTTAGTGCCCGAAAGAAAAAGTTCGCACAAAATTATTTTTTCAAAAAACTATTTATATTTATCCAATTATATTCTAAATTACTAATTACACATATCTATATTACTTACACATTTGTGTAGTTTGTTGTGGTTTACTCTTTACCAAATGATGATTTATGATGTTAATTATGTTATGGTTTGGTCGTAAACTAATTTGACACCCAATTAAAGTTGAATTCCACAAATTAATTGAGAGTCATATTGTTCTTCAGAAGAGAAATATGAACTCAAATTCCTCCTCAAAGCATACCTAAATTTGCCCATGATTTGATTAAAGCTACAAGAGAAAGCTCGTTAGGTTTCACTTGCATCTCCATGAACAATCGCAAAACCTCTTCAGAATTGTCTGTTTCTACAGAATTAGAGAATATTTCAATAGCCAAATCAGGTTCTCTAATCCACTCAAATATAGATCTATCTTCTCTCTAATTACCGCTATTAGTATAAAACCTAATCAAAGTAGGTTGCACAAACCGAAATGGATCTGGGAAGATTGGTAATTGGTAACAATGGAAGAGATGAAAGTGCAAAGGGTAAGGTAACAGTGAAAGATAAGTAAAGGAGTTCACTCAGACGATATATGCGGTAAAAGAGATCTATTGTAAATATTTAGAGTTTTTTTGTTTACGAATGAGTTTGAAGATTTCTTTTTCCAGATTTAGGATCATATATATAATGGGTAAAGAAGATATATTTTGGACCATATACACGGGTAATAAATGTGGATACAGTTTGGTTTTAAGTGGTCTGTACAATTAACCAACACCAAACTAAGAAACCCAACATCAATTTGTAATTTAGAATGGAATTCATGTAGAATTAGAACTTTCTCTTTAACATTGTCTCCAATCAAATAAATAATCAAATTTTGAGTGTAATTATAGTTATATCAAAGTTTTGAAGTGGAATTAAACCATTGACCCGAGATTACATAATACTAACAAACAAAATTTTCCTTCCTTTTACTTATTTTTAATAACTGAATCAGAAAAAATGTTTTAAGAGACAGATTTCTTACAATGGCCAAATATAAGATTAAAAAAAATGAAGAAAAGAAAAGCAAAAATTAGTGACAACCAGAAGAGAATAGGATTAAAGTGTTAGTTTAAGTGGCCTACAACTATGTGACGGTTGACATCTTCCGGATCTCTTCTCTTATTATTGTCATCTATACTTCCTTGTCTTAAAAGTAACTTAATCACTGTTTCACAATCATAACTTCAATTCCCAATTTTTCTAAAATACTTTCATGATTCATTTTTATTTAGTGAATTACATAAAACGTTTATCAATTTTGAACCTTCTAATATCTCACAAAAGTCGGTTAGATTTTTGTTGTAAATTAGTATATGAAAAGAAACTCAATATTTTATGTAAATTTTGCATATATAAAGTTCTAATAGTACCAATATACTATATAACTTATATATCAAACCGGGAGACAATTTCATTTTGAACATGTTATAAACTATAATATCAGATTAATTTAAGGTTCATAGCAACCCTTAAAATTAGGTTTAAAATATGTTTTGTTACTGAATTTTATACAAAAATTTGAAATTAACAAAAAAATTTACAAAAAAAATATCGGGTACAAATGTGATTTTTGATTCGGTTCCAATTTGAGTCTGAATTCAGTATGTAGAGTACATATATTTAGTGCCTATTCTTGGTATTTTGTTGGGTTCGGTTTTTCTAATTCGATATTATGGTTTTCTTGATTTAAGATGTATTCGTGTATTTTTATTTTGGATATGGTTCAGTTTGGTATAGATCAAGTTTAGATTCGGGTATTTTTATATAAACATTCAAAAAAAAGTTATTAGAAAAACTCTAAAAAGGTAAGATTTGGTCTTTTATATGGTTTCGGTTCGGCTCGGATTCTGTTTCTTTTTACATAGATTTAGGATCTATTTGTGTATTTTTTGGATTCAAATCCTCAAATTTGAATCGATTTGGTTTGAGTTTTGGCCTCTAAAACATCTCAAAAACAATAATCCAATCACATATGTCGAACTTAAATGAAAACGTTTCAAAAAAATAATCAAGAGAATCAAATCTTGCGTCATAACATATGTATAAATTTAGTACATATATATATATATATACTAAGGTTCCAATTTTTATCTCTCTATATATATACTATATAGTTTAAGGTTCCGATAAATAATCAAAAATTGAGGTCCCCATTTTAATAAATGAGTTCTTCAAAAATCCTATCAGCTCGTGAGAGACTTTTTTTCCAAATCATGCAAACTATTACAACTAATAAAGTTATAAAGAAATATAGCTGGACCATGAAATAGTTATCGACTTTATCAATTATTGCTAATTGTTCTTTCTTGAACTAGAAAAGAGAAACTCTAAATATTGTTGAACGCAATAATTTTGATGTATGTTTATCTTTTTAGTAGCTTTGATTTATTTTTTTACATATATATAATTAACAATACCCCCAAAACAAAATAGATACAGTGACAAGTAAACTACTTCATCCTCTATTTTAACCTTTATCAACATTTTTCAGATCCTTTATGCAAGTCCAACCATATGTCTAGTCGGTATTTTTTAATTCCTAGTTGTCATCTTATATACATGTTGTTCAAATAATTAGTTATCATGAAAATTACATATATTTTTGGTAGTATCATCATAAATCTAAAGCTAAATTATTTATTAAAATCCTTAAAACTTTGAATTTTATTGTTATTTAAAGTATTTATAGGTGACTAAATAGAAAGGAGCCTCTCTATTTTTTCTTTGACCCTGAAATCGGGACAAGCCTCAAAATCTCTATCTCCAATGTTCCAAGAGCTGCGGCTCGCCGGCCGTCGGACCCCTCTGAAGCTGCCATTCATTTTTCTTTTATCTTTACTTTTTTTTTGGTTTTTTTCTTCAATCTCTTCTCCACGAAAGCTTAGGTGTAGATTCTTGGTTTTCTTCTAGCTTTTGTATGGATTAGAGCCTTGTCTCTCCGCTTCTCCTCCTTAGAGATGTAGATCATCAAACCCTTTGGTGTCCAGAACTCCCCCTCACTTGCGAGTCTTTTCTCTCCCTGGCCTACGTAGATGACGAGATGTAGATGGTAAAGTATGACCCATCCTCCTGATCTCAGTGCTTTCACGCTCAAGGGATCACCGATGATAGTTTCAGCTTTACATCTTGGTCTGCTTATAACCTTGTCTCACGCAGCTCTTGAGTATCTTCCTTCGCGTCTCCATTGCTACTCAGCTAGAACCCAAAGAGTGACGGCGCTGATTTAGTATCCTTAGTGGTGTGTCTCCATTCCTTGGCTTTGTTAGGGTTTTCGACCAAAAGCTTTGATGGGACGCTCCACTTTTAACGGTTTTGTTAAACCAAGATGCAAAAGACCCAATATTTTTTGGGCCAAGTTTAAATACTTGCTATATCTGCATAAAGCTTTTTGTAAGGCTCAGTCATGAAGGCCCAAGTCAAAGTATATTTGTTAGTGGATTCATTTATCTTTCCAATTTGGAAAGATATTTTCAAATTGGAAAGATATTGATCCTAAAATCGGGACAAGCCTCAAAATTTCTATCTCCAATGTCCGAAGAGCTGCGGCTCGCCGGCCGTCGGACCCCTTTGGAAGTTGCCATGCATTTTTCTTTCACCTTTACTTTTTTGTTTGGTTTTTTTCTTCAATTTTCTTCTATGCGAAAGCTTAGGTGCGAATTCTTGGTTTTCTTCTAGCTTTTGTATGGATTACACACTTGTCTCTCCGCTTCTCATCCTTAAAGATGTAGATCATCAAACCCTTTGGTGTCCATAACTCCCCCTCACTTGCGAGTCTTTCCTCTCCCTAGCCTACATCGATGATGAGGTGTAGATGGTGAAGTATGATCCATCCTCCACATCTGAGTGTTTTCACGCTCAAGAGATCACCGGTGATAATTTCAGCTTTGTCTCTTGGTCCGCTTATAACCTTGTCTCACGCAACTCTTGAGTGTCTTCCTTCACGTCTCCATTGCTAATCACCTAGGACCCAAAGAGTGACGGCACCGATTTAGTATGTTTGGTGGTGTGTCTCTATTCCTTGGATTTGTTAGGGTTTTCGGCCAAAAGATTTGATGGAACGCTCCATTATTAACGGTTTTGTTAAACCAAGATGCAAAAGACCCAATATTTCTGGGGCCAAGTTTAAGCATTTGTTATATCTGCATAAAGCTTTTTGTAAGGCTCAGTCATGAAGACCCAATTCAAAGTAACTCGTTAGTGGACTCATTTATTTTTCCTCAACCTGCATGTTTTGGTATCTATTTTTCGTCTGGAAGACACCCGGTTTAATTCTCCGTCAATCCGAAGATCGGTTTAGCGAAACTCAGTCGTCGTAGCTCTGCAAGTTTTCGATTTTTTCATCCATTCTTACAAACACTAAAACATATATCCCTTAGGATTACGTTAAGATTTAGGAAAATTTTGGCAAAGTTGATGTGAGGACATCCAACTTCTTGAAAAGATTTTCTGTGTTTCTTTAATCGAAATTCTATACCTTATTTTGTATGTTTCTTCCTTCGATGTTGTGCACTTCTTTGACTTATACTTAGTTTATATGTAATTGATCTAACTAATGGAGGAATATGTTTGACCAACAAAAAACAGTAACTAAATCACTCTCTAATAAAATAGGAATTTATATTGAAGTGCTATATGAGGTTTATGAGCTACTTTGTTCATTAAAATTTTGAAATTTATGATTCTAATATAGTACCAAAATTCAAAATTGATCTACCATATGCTGATTTCAACTACTAGAAATTGGTTAGCCAAAAGAGACTAGAAGAAAGTCAGCTTAATGTTAGATGCACCCATTTTGCTTTAATTGATCCAGTGACCACAAACCAACACCCAAAGTGTACGCTATTCTATTGAATATAACAGTTAAGAGGTGCCATCATCATTTACTTCTCTCATAATTTTGCCTTAATTAACAATGTTAACTCTTTAGAAAAGTCAGTTTGTTCGCAGTCAGATTTGGTTTTAACGATCCACTAAGTTTAGTGTATAATTCAAAGTTTTACTGTAAAGTACCATTGTATTCGAATATATAATTTAGATTTCAAGTCTAAACTCAAAGAGATTCATTTTCGTTCGGAATGTGAAGCATGGTTATGATTTTGGAATTATGTGGTGTTAGATTTGATTGGTTGATAATTGTATTTTATTGATATGGTGATGAATAACCGTCCTCTTCAACTGTAATTGTTACTTACTAAAGCTTGATCTAAGTATATAAATTTGATACATTAAGAGGTGAAGTATACAAGTAATGATCCATTTAAGCAAATTTAAATCGTAAAATAAAACGAAAAAAAGCGTAGAAAATAATAAAGGAATATTTGGCACGACGTTGAGCTTAACTTTACATGAGATGATAAGAGAGAAAAAGCAGAGATTTCAAGTCAATTATTTATACTTTCTTTTTCAATTTTTTTGTTGCATTGCTTTAGTGATAATTCACATTAATTGGTATTACACACCATGTGAGAACTATTCAAAAAGAAACAGAATAGGACAAGCTCGAAAGATAATTGTTTATCTGTCACTTGGCTTTGTCCCACTTTTCAATTGCAATTAATAACTCTATCATTGTTACATTACCAAAATCAGGTTAGTGTATATAGACTAAGTCAAGTTACATCCTTTTTAATCTTTCTTTATTTAAGTAAATAATCAACTTTAAATTTATTGATTGAAACCTTGGAACAACAAGGCCGGCTAAAACCTACCCTTACTTGATCCACTTAATTTCATAAACAAATATATATTTTGATTTTCCAAGACTAATAAAAGCCATGTGGAAGAGAGTATAATTTGGTTTTGCCAATTGCCAATTTATAAAATTATTGATTTAAGGTTTAAAGTTTTTTTGGTAATGAAAAGTAATTAAAGGGCGAAACAACAATTACAAGTTAAATAAAATATTGGAAAAGAAAGAAGACAAATGACAAACAAAAAAGAAAATACTCCCTTTAATCTTTAATAGTTGATTTTTTGAGCTTTCACACACACACACACATATATATATATATATATATATTTTTGAAATGTATTAGTATTTAACTATATTTTATTATTAGAAAATATAAAAAAATATTAATTATTAATAAAACTATATAATTAAGTAAAGATAAAATATATAATTTTAAACCAAATATTCATTAAAAATTAAAAATATCAATTTCGAAAAACAGAAAAGATTTGCAACTAATAGAAATAAACGTTTAGTCACTTAAACAGGAATTGATAGAAATCATATTTAAATAAATATTAATAACAAAAGATACAACTCCCAAGTTTTCTCCAAAGTATATACTCCCTAACAATAAATAAAAATACATGTAAAATATTGTTATGGTGATTGGTGATAAGAAGTATCTGAATTAGCAGCCTCTTGTTAAAAAATCTAAAATTAAACATTGATAAAGAAAGACAAAGTAAAACTAACAAATCAAACAAAACACAATTAATTAACACCACAATAATCTAAGAAAATAATACTGGCATGGGACCCATAAAACACACTGTCAGAAAATCTTGAGAGTTTCAGAGACAGAAACTGAAGATGAAGAAGAAGAAAGAAGAAATCCGAATAAAACAGTAAAAACAGAAAAATCTTCGTAGTTTCTTACTAGTTTTTATCTTTTCTTATTCTTGTCTCTTCCATTTCCAGAAAACATTGATCCTAAACCAAACAAATTCCCAGAAGGAACAACATTTAAAACTGGACTCACTCTTATCCCTCCTCCTCCATGGCTTCCATAACTATAACCTCCATAGCTTTTCTTCAATGGTGGTTTTGAAAAACCATTATTACTACTCGATGCTGATGATGATGATGATGATGATGATAAGGATGATGATTGTTGTAGCTTTACATGCTCTGTGTGTTTTCTCGAGCTCTGTTTTTGTTTACTCGACGTTGAACCTGTTGAATTACTCCGGTTAAGTAACGGTAACGGACATAAACTCCGACCGTAACTACTTCCACAGTTTAAACTACTGCTTCTCTTAAATCCCCAAAACGACTTCGCGTTCGTTTTCTCCTCTGTTACAATCACATCGTCTTCTTCTTCTTCGTTTGGTTTGTTCTGTTTTCTCGTATCCGGTTTGGTTTGAACCGGCTTTGGTTCTGGTTCTTTTTGATCCACTTTGTGAGATTCTGGTTTTTTCTTGATTTCGGTGGGTAAGATTTTGCCGTTAGAGAAGAGTTCGTCGGCTGACCAAGAGCCTTGGTCGAAGCTTTCACCGGAATTTACACCGCCGGGAATGCAGAAATCGAAATCGAGACTCGAAGATTTCGAATTAGGTGATCTCAAGGGACGTTTCTCGACTGGAATTGAATCGGATTGACAAAAATCACGAGAAAATGAGATTCTTGGACTCATATTAGAATTTTCAGATAAAAGATCGACCGCCATTTTTGGTTGAAGGAAAATGAAAAGCCGTTTACTGAATGTTCAAAGTTAATAGTAATGAGAATTGGTGAAAACAAAGAGATTATATATTCTCGAGATTTATGTGCAGAAAAAGAGAAGAAGAAGCATTCCAAGAGAAAGAAAGAGAGACGTGGAGAGAGATTTGGGGAAGAAGATGTTAATTATTTTTATAGCTAATTTTACGATATTAATTTTGGATTCCTTTTTCTCTTTTTTTTTTTGTAAAAAAAATTGAAACTTAAATAAGAATAAAAATGAAAAAGAATATTGTATTCTGAAAAAGAGAAAGAAAGGAAGAATAAAATGGTAAGAGAAGAGGGGACAGAGAAGCGTGTCTCTTGTTACATATTCACATGCATGGGCTAAAAAAGGATATATGTTTGTTCTTCACTTTCCTACCTTTTCATTTTTTTTATCGTATAATATATATATATATATATCTACTATATAATAAAAGGAAAACATTTTGAATCATTACCCGTTGACTCAACAATATTTACGCATAATGCCATTAGAGATTTTATTTAAATAATAGATTTCAAAATTTTTAGAAAGGTTATAGATGTAATAACCTTAATTGTAATCCTATACATCATACCCTATATAATTATTATACACTAATCATGAATCTTCTCTTGATTTGTTACATAATTCATCCAAAAATTTTAAACTTATTATATTGATTACAAAAATATTTAATAAATTTCCTATTATAACTATCAATCACACTATATTCTCCTTTAATAACCATATAATATCGTAATTTCTACATTCTGAATTTGGAACTACCTTTAATATAAAATATACAAAATTAAAATCCCAGAATTTTAGTATGAATTTAATTTCAAATTTGATTTCTTAACCAATCACTTTAAAATATTTATTTTTACATAATTATCAATATCAAAGTATATAAGGTTTCCGTTAATTTCTCATCCGTAATAATTATAATATAACAATTTGATAAAAATTATTGAAAACCCTAATCCAAAATCATTATAAATACATGTCTACCAGTACTCTTGTTTTTCATCATCTCTATCTCTATTCTCTTTTATTTTTATAAATATGTCTTTCGCTGATGTTTCTTCTTTGGAACCAGTTTCGCAAAAATGGAAGATAAAGATTAAAATTATTAGGCTATGAAAGGCATATACCTCCGAGTTCGGCCAAACAATTGAAATGATTTTGTGTGAT
>OVBA01007015.1:0-15641 GCA_900406435.1 Lepidium aucheri
CTTCTTTCCTTCCTTGTCTTTGACTTGGAATCCACACATCTTCAATCTCACTTTTAATGCATGATCAGTTTTTTGTGATATGGTCGTCAAGTTGTCTAATAACAGCTAAACACTTTCAATCTCCCCCTTTTTATCTCAGAGTGGTGATGAACCACCTGAGTTAAAAACAACTTTTGTAGCTTCGGCTCACTGACGCCTGATGTTCTTGTTCTGTTAGCTTCGATTTCAAACATCTTCAATTAATTGCTCTACTGTCAACATATATACGCCAAGAACCATATTTTTTTGGACCAACAATGTAGAGACAACACACAGACTCATAGTTTCATGCACATAGCCTTTGGCAACGAGTTCCTTGACTTGCCTCCTAAGTTTGTCATGTTTGCGAGGACTCGTTCGATAATGAGGTTGGTTAGATCATAGGGTGAGGGGTTACGTCAATACAGTATTGGATGTCGTGCAAAGGAGGAAGACCCTTGGGTAGATCGGCACGCTAAACATCATGAAATTCTGCTAACAAGGCATCAAAAACTAAAGATTTTGTAACAACAGTAGAGGAGAGTTGTTATTTGAAGCAAAGAAGAAAAAAACGTATGTGTCTTGAAGTTCCTCCAGAATCTCAATCTTTGTGATCAGAAATTCTGTTTTGCTAGGAATCGCGGGTATAACTGGAGGTGTTACATCTTTGCTAGGAATTAGTGGATAAGAAGTTGCTTGCAGAAGAAGCAAAGTGATATGACAACTTTCATAGCGAAAATTATAAGTATTGGCAAAACCATTGTGTACTGTCGGCCTATCATATTGTCAGGGACAACCCAAGAGGATGTGACAAGCATCCATAGGCAAGACATTGCAAAAGATCAAATCTTCGTAGTTGGGACCTATCGAGAATGGTACCTTACAACGCCTCGAGACGCGAATATAATTCTTGGAATTACACCATGCAATTCTATATGGAGTTGTGTGAAGTTTAGTGAACAACACAAGTTTGGATGCCGCCTCCTCTGAAATTTCATTCGTGGAGCTACCAGAATCTATTACTAAACGAATACCTTACCCGGAATGGTACATGTTGATTGGAAGATGTTAGTCCGTAATAAAAGATTCTTCTATGCCTTCTGGCATCAAAAATCTTATGCGCACACACCAGTATAGTACCTATGTCATCAACCAAGCAAATTGCATTAAGAGCATCATTATTGTTGGCATATTCGTCAAACCCAGGTTCATATGTAGCTAGCAGACCACATTGTTGTAGAGTTGGACAAGCAGATTATCGATGGCTTGTTTTACCACACTTGAAGCACTTATAAGTTAGAGGGTGGGTTGTGACACATCGAGTTTTTCTTAAACAGGGGTACCACGTTTGTTTGGTTCTACACACCTCAAGAGAGCAGGATCAAATGTTTGACTAGAATGAGCTCGTTGTGCGTTCCAAGTAGCTTGACTTCTAGATTGTTGTTCGACTAACACAGCTCGTTGGTGCGCCTCTGAAACTAAAAGAGGATAAAACTGAAGCAACGCGTTCTGAATAGAACGTAGCCCTCCAATAAAGTGAGACAAACGTTGTTCTTCATTCTTTGTTAAACAATTTTGTGCCATTAAAGCAAAGAAATCATAGGCGTATTCATCAACATAACGAGTGTTTTGATGAAGATTTTGCAGCTTTTCGTATATCATGTGAGTGTAATTATGTGGGAGAAAAGCTTTGCGCATATTTCCTTTCATCTTTTCCCAAGACGTAATTCACTTTTTATCTTCACAGGTACAAGAATCTTTAAGTTGTTGCCACCACGCAGAAGCACGACCTCGAGACCTAGTTACGACTAGCGATACACGCACCTGATTAGGGACCTTTTTGAAGTCCAACAATTTCTCCGTTGTATTAATGCAATCGAGAAGCTCTTCTGATTGAGTTCTACCAGTTAATTTCTGTAGGTTAAGCTTGAAACCAGATTCCTATCTCCTCGAGGAACCACAATTAGGTCACGGGGTTAAGTATCTGTTCGTTGTGTACGCTCAGTGAGAGGAGCAAATTGATTGACAAACATGTGTTCGTCTTCTTTGTTGCCTCTGTCTAAAGGAGGGATCGACTCTTGTCGTGTAGGTACTAGCACAGCTTGGTGCTGAGCTTGAGTGAGAGTACAAATCGCAGCCTCCATGGTTTCACGCAAGGTTTGTTTACTTCCGCTGAAACTACAACAACGTCTCATGAAACGCATTGTTATGTTCCTCCAAGGTAGTCTGAAGACTTTTTTTCGGAGGCATAACTAGGATCCTATGGGCTCTAATACCAACTAATGTAACTGAATATGACAAAAAAGAACTTAGCTAATCAATGGATTGGAAGCTCTTTTTTGTTTGCTCAAAATCCTTTGTAAAACTAGGAGAATTTGAAGACTTCAATTGAAAGAGAAAGCTCTTTTCTTGATCAAAATTATAATCGTGTTTTTAGAATGAATTACAAAGACTTTATATAGGAATCTATTGGAAGAGATAAAACCCTAGTAAAGATAAGATCCAAATCAAAAAGGAAAAGTAACAAAACGTAAAAGTAGAAATAAAGAGATAATGACTTGTGTGGCAACTCATGTGGGACGCTACATCACAATGTCATCATCGACGATGAAGATAGAATAAGGGCTATTGAAGAAATCGCAAGACTACTGTGTAGTTTGCTTGGGAAAAACAAGTTGACAAGAAATTTAGAGTTAAAGACACAAGGGTCGAGAAGGAAGAGCCTAAGATTGATAATAAGATCTTGATCGAGAATGGAGATGGATACATCAAACTTGTCATTGCGGTTACTAAGGAAGAGTTTGCAGTAGCTGAAGCAAACATGAGAGCAGAGGAGATAAGGAATTCGATTAGGAGATCCGTGGAGGACACGCGGGTGGTGGTTGGACCGGATAGGGTCTTAGCTGTTGAAGAAGAAGTCACAAAGAGAAAAGAGGGGAAAACCAAGGGAGCTAACGTCACCAAATCAAATGACGAGTCTAAGCCCTACGCTCCTCCACTTCCTGATCCGGGTAGGTTTGTCACCAAGAACAAAAGAAAGAGCTCTCCCACATCAAAAATCAGATGAGTGACATAGGTGTTGCTCTATCAAACATGGTGAGTCTTCATGGCATTCTTGAGCAAGTACGATTCTTGAAGGACATCCTAGCTAACAAGGACAACGTCAAAGAAATTCTCACCGCAAAAGCCGACTTTGACCCTGCAACTCCAGAGCCTAAGATCATGTCAAAGGAAAGTGATGAGGGTACCTTTGTAGTACCTTGTATACTAGCCAAGCTGAACCTTGATGATGCCTTGTGTTACTCTGGTGTGAGTGTTGATATACCTATATTTTACAGGTTTTAAGCTCATTAACATGCCTACTTTTAGAGTTTTTGTGTTTGTTTTGTTTCACTTTCAGGTGGAAAATGTAGAAACTTGGATTATTGGCACTTGAGTCTCGTTTGGATGATTTTGGAGCATTACTTAAAGTTTCACGGATAAGCTTATGATCGATCGATTTGATCGATCGATCAAGCTTGCTTGCCAGATCATTATTCGACCGCATGCATGCTTAGCTGGAAGATCGATCACACAAGTTAGTGATCGATCGATCAACGAGCACCCAAAGAAAATACCTAATTTTCCTTTTTTGCACCTAGATCTCAGGACATATAAATACTTCTATTTTCTGTTTCTTTTAAATATCGTTCATTATTCACAGATAACTTTGAGAGTTATTCAATAAGCTAGAGAGAGAGAGAGAGAGAGAGAATTCAACATTGAGAAGAATCTCCAAACTCTCTTTATATATTTTTATGCAATTTTAGTTTATTTTCATAATGTCTTTTGTTTCAATCCAAATCATGTCTGAGTAGTTCACCAGTCAGGTTTAGGGTTTCTAGGATTTAGGAATCAATGATTAGAGACAAATAGAATCGAATCCAATAAGAGTATTCTCCATCTAAATATTGTGCTTAATGCTTAGAGTAGCCTGATCAACTAATCTATGAACCTAGGTTGTTAGCACTCCAAAAGCTTGCTAGGAATCTAAACTAGATTAGATGAGCAATCAATCATAGACCACGATAGCTGATATTTAGGTTGATTGTGGATAGTTGAACCTACATGTTTAATGTCTATTCATAATTTGGAACCAACGAGAATTAGGACCTCTAGATTATCGAGTAGAGTCTCAAGTACTACGAGAGTAGACTTGTTATACCTTTCTGTTCAAGTCGAGATTTGGGCTTAAACATTTTTCTGAATAGTTTCCCTAGTTAGATTCCTACTTCCCAATGAATACCCTATGCCTGGTGCCTTTTATTATATAGTTTACATCGTTTAAGTTTCTAGTTAATCACTAAAATCTGATTAGTATAGCTTGAGAAATATAATCGATAGTCAATAGTGCAATACTTGGTTCTTTGTGGATACGATCCTTAAGTACTACTACTTCATTGTTGTGTACTTGCAGTAGATAGGTTTAGGTTAAAACCTGATTCGCATCAAGTTTTTGGCGCCGTTGCCGGTGAATCAATTAGTTGCCTTTTGATTAAGATTTCCTTTCAAGTCTACACTCTTTTACTTACGTTTTGTTTTGTGGTATGTTTTTTGTTTTTTGTTTTGGTTTCAGGTTTATGCACAAGAGAAGTCAAGGTTAAGATAATCTACTTGGTTTGAATAACAAAGAACTTGCTAGAGTTGAAAGAGAAAATCGCAGAACTAAAACAATGAGGCAGGAAAACCAGTAGAATCCTCAGGACCGTGAGACTCAGCCATCTGTCTCGAGAGACCAGGATGTTCAGCAAACAATTGAACAATTGCAGAGAGATTTGGCTATGCTCAGGAGGCAGCAAGAACAGCCTCGATGCCGAGCTATAAGTGATATGGATACACCTCACACATACTATTAGAATAGGTCTGCTATTCGACCTCCACCTATCCAGAGGCAAGACTATCAGATCAAGCCTCAACTGATTGGATTAGTGAAGCAATATGTCTTCAATGGTCTCCCAGGACAGAACCCTATGGATCATATCAAGAACTTCGAAGACATGTGCAGTAACACGAGTTCGAATGGAGTCCCTGCAGACTATGTGAAGTGTAAGCTGTTTCACCATTCACTTTCTGATAGACCTTCTAGATGGTTGCGATCTTTGCCTCCAGGTTCGTTGACTACATGGGCTAAAGTTAGAGCTGCCTTCTTGGATCAGTTCTATACTAATTCAAGGACTACAACATTAAGAAGCAAGATCTCAGCGTTTCAGCAACGTTCTAGTGAGTTTTTGCATGAAGCTGATTAAAAGAGTACCAATGAGGTTGTCCCCATCATGGTTATTCGGATGAGTAGCTGATCAATACATTCTATGGAGGAATCGATTGGGAGTATAAGAATTCTTTGAATGCTACTAGCGATGGAGACTTCATGACAAACACTAGGGATGAAGCCTTCACCCTCATCGACAACTTGGCTGCAAGTTCAAGGAACCATTGTCCACAATATGATCGAAGCAACAAGGTCAATAGTGTGGAGATTCACTGGATCGATGAGATTTCAGAGAAGCTCAACATGCTTATCCATGCAAGTCGTGGAGATAGTAGAGGAGTGCATCAACTAAATGACACTAGGGAAGTCGATCAAGTTCAGGTTGAGTCCGATATGTCTGAAGATCAGAAAGAGGTCGATTATGTTAATTGGCTAAACTAGGGACAGAACCAGAACTATCTCTCATACAGGAGCACCAACGTTGAGAATCCACATGATATCGTCATACCACCTCCAATAATGCCACATGGATCACCATTTCAGAGTATTGTGCAGAATTCATGGCAGAGATGCAACAACCAAAGGTCAAATTCAGGGGCTGGAGATTGGCGAAAACCTTACAAGCCTTACACACAAGAGGCAACACAACAAGCTCATTCATCTGGGACTTCTAATGATGAGATTACAGCTCTCATGCAACACCTTGCAACCGAGCAGCAAAAGTGTAACACCCCGGTTTCGAGAAAATATGATATGTGGTGGTGCATGTGGAGAGGTTTAAAAGAATTAATTTGGCCACCTATGTCACCAAAGTGCACTTATCTTTTCGATCACTTGTCTAGAGAGAACTTCAGAGTTAAGCGTGCTTGAGCTAGAGTAGTCAAAGGATGGGTGACCTTCCGTGAAGTGAATTTCGGAATCGTGTGAGTGAGGAAAAAACACGAGGAAAGATCATGTGGTGATTTATAGGGTCAGTAAACAAGTCTTTAAAGCCTCTCGGACGTAGCGTACCAACTTGTTGACCGGTAAAGTGGGCCCACGGGCCCGAAGAGGACATGGGGCCTATTAAGGTGACGGTCAGGGCGTTACAAAAAGTCTACTAGGGATCTCAATACTAAGGTGGACATCATCTACAACGATTTGAACAATAAGTTTGAATCCGTCTTAGTGCACTTGAAGAAGCTGGATACATAAGTGACACAAACAGTTGAAGCTATGAGAAGTCCACAAGGAGCTTTACCCGGTAAAGCTGAGAAAAACCCTAGAGAATCTTGCAATGTTGTAAATCTTAAGGCTAAGGAACTCGATGTGGATAAGGAGTGCAGCAGTGAGGATAAATATCAACCTCCTATACCTTATCTCAAGGAGCTTGTAAAGCAAGAAGATCAAGGAGAATTCACTATTCCTTGTTCTCTTGGCAAGTTTAAGTTTGGTGATGCTTTGTGTGACACCAGTGCAGGTGTTAGTGTGATATCGTTGGAGACAATGAGGGAGATTGCGATCGAGCTTATGCAGGAGCATACCTCCTCCATTTTGTCTAGTGATGCCACTTCTAAGAGCCCAAGAGGCAGGTTAGTTGATTTCACAGTCATTGTGGGAAATTGCAAGGTTCCAACTAATTTTACGGCTGTTGAGATGGCTAAGGAAGGAGCTGTGCCATTCTGTTGGGTCGACCATTCTTGAATACTGTAGGGGCAAGGATTAACTTTCTCAACCAGAGAGTGGTGCTTTAAAACGTTGATAAAGGAGACTCCTATCCTATTAGAAAATCAACTAAGAACCTATGTGGTGTGATAAGAGGTTGTGTTAAGAATGAGAAGATTGAGGTTGTGAATTTGATCAACACAAAATTGGAGTATGAGGAACCAGAGTATTGGTCATCTAATGAGGAGTATGAGATATATCATGAGCAAGCAGGGGAATCGGCTGAATATGATGATGATAGTATTCTTATTGAGAAACCCGATGAATACTATGAGAATATACTTCAAAATTTGTGTTTGAAGATTTTTGTAGGAAGATTTAGTCTTGAATCTCCTGGACCATATTCGGTGAAGGAATATAAGCCTGATTGAACTATAGTGTTGCTGGACACAACAAGTGCTGAATTACACAGGAAGGATGAACGACTCAATGAGTTCATCAAGGATGAGATGAAAATCAAGGGAGTGATCATTCCTCCCAAGGATGATTTAGCCAATTAAGTGGCATTCAAGTCAAGCTATTGACTTTAAACAATCGCTGAATGGGAGGCAACACACTAATAGGTAGTTTCTATTTTCATAGTTTTTCTGTTTTAGTTTGATTTTGGTTTTTGTTTTGAGTTTGTTTTAGGTGAGAAAAACGGACAAAGGGGCTTTGATCGATCGATCCACTCAGCGATCAATCGATCAGCAGTGCTTCAAGGGTTTACGCTCGATCTACACATATGTGATTGATCGATCATCGAAGAAAAATGTAATACGCTCGATCTTCTGGTTGACCTCATCAGGAGGATCAATCAATCAAACATGTAAGGAGAGGAACACTCAATCTGATGATCGACCTCCAGACAGGCGATCCATCGATCGACGGGTTTAAGGACATACGCTTCTTCTGCTGATCGACCTGCACAGTCCTGATCAATTGATCAGCGTGTTTTAAGAGGTAGGATCGATCGATCAACGGCCCAAGTAAGTCTTTATAACATAGAAAACACGGGTTTCGGTCAAAATATTTTCTTTCGCGGGTTTTAGGCAATTTTTAGGCGAAAAACTTAAAAATCCTCTATCTTCCTTGATTCTTAACCGTTTTCGTCGATTCAAAGGCCTAACCCGATCGAAATTTCATCCTCTATCCAATTATATATTCATCTGATTCGAGTGGCAAATGTATGACTTCTAAATTATCGATTTAAAAGTGATAAAAATTGGTAAGATTTTTATGAATTATACATTTCAATTTATTATTGCTCAATTGTGTTAATCCAATTTGTAGTCATGACTATATGATGATTTCGATTAGTCTTACCGATTATATTGTTAGATTCTTGCCTAGAAATCGACTGTTAGGTTGTTGTAGAATTTTGATGAATTTTGGATTTTCGATATGAAAGTGAGAATTTGTGTTGTTGAATGAAGCATTGTTGGATGATTTAGATGTTCTATGACTGATTAAGCAATTGATTTCACATAATTCTCATTTGGATTCCATATTTTTGATTTCCCAAAAATTTTGAGGATATGGATTTTTCTCGGTTTTGTTTGATCGATATATGCAGAATATGGATATAACTCGCGAGAGAAAGCAACCTTCTCATAAGGTTAGATGTTCAGCAAAATTAGAGGCAGGATAGTCTTTGAATCCCCAAGTGTTCGAGCGAACACGTTTGCCTTGGCCTAGACCGGTTAATGAGCCTTTTGAGAGGAATTTGGGCAATAGATTAGATCCGTCGTTGTTGAAGAACGACAATGCTTACAGGAAAAGGACTGAGGATTCAAGATGGGAGAGTTTCCATTGTGTGTTTTATGATCAGTTGTTGAGGAACACGCTCGTTCCGACCAAGTTTTTGTATCCGACGACATTGAGAAAGCTTGGTATTCTCGATGATGTGATGGGTATGCTTGAGAGATTAGGCCTTGGAACCTTAATGACCAAGCCACAGCCACTGTACCTGGATGCAGTCCAACAGTTCTTAGCCTCCTGTGATCTTCATCTTGAAGCCTACCCACATTCTACTTTCTATGCGGCTTATATGTCATTTCTATACTGAGGTATTCGCTATCACTTGACCGTTCAGCAGATTTGCCAGATCTATGGGTTATGCAAAAAGCCAACAGTTAGCTACCTTCTCGCCAACGTACTCCTCTTAGTGCTTTTTGGGATATTTTGGCTGATGGTGCATTTCAGGGCGGAGATTCGAAGCTCACTTACATCCGACATCCTGCGATTCAGATTGTGGCCAAGATGTTAGGGTCGACGATTCTGAGTAAGGAGATCTACCCTGCATTAACCAAGCCAGAGTTAGAGATCCTCCATCATGCTTTGTATCCTAGCGATACCAGACTTGTACGGTTCTGCACCTACTCCTGATGTCGGTCCTTGTGACATCAACTGGGGATATGTGTTCGTGAAGCTTCTTCATGAACATCGTTTCAGAGGCACTCCGAGTCAGTCTATCACCGAGATGACAGGTAGTCTCTTGACCCCCATGTTTGAGTACTTGCATCTGGATTTTAGCAACACAGTGAAGAATGAGAGGATAGCATATGTTGACGATCGGGTCTTGACCAACTTCACCTACATCACCAAGCAGATGAAGTTGAGGTATTTTACTAGAGATGTTGAGCCTTACCTTTGTTCTTTTCCTGCACCTGCGATTACATCTCCCACCTATTGAGAGAATGTAATTTTTGAGCTGCACATTGCACATCATGAGATTGCAGTGAGAGAGAGAGCACCTAAACGTCAACGACGAGCTCCATGGAGACGTTCGGCTGCAGCTCCAGCACCTACACAATTGCAGCCCAACGTTGCTCAGACACTCGAGCATCCTATTCCAGAATACAGTGTAGAGTATGATATTCCTCCTTTCTCTGGTGACTTCACTGAGCAGCAGTATCGACATTGGCACTATGAGACAGAGCAGAGGAAGCAATCAATGTAGAGACGCCTTTGGGAGGCACTTAGGAAGATACCAGTTGATTTTTGTATGAGTGCACCTGCTGTGGATCAGCCAGAGAGTAGCACGAGAGCTGATGTCCATTGATCGGATATTGCTGGACATCAATCTGAAGCTGATTCCAAGGACACAGAGGATCATCCAATCAAGCAGCACCTTCCTCGTCGACGGAGGCGAGCACCTGGAGCCCAAGAGAGCCACACCCCTGAGTGATCGGTTTTTCTTGCCCTTTTTCATTCTTTGTTTTTGAATTTTTCTGTTTTGTTTCTTTTTATGCGTAAGTCGTGATCTCTTATAGCTTGTTTACACACTAGGGACGGTGAAGTAAGTCTGGGGGAGACGCACTTGTTGTGACTAACACCTTTTTTCTTTGTTTTGTTTCTTTTTAGTTGTTATGTTCAGATTTTAACTCTATCTATGATATGCTTTTGAGCTTTTGAAACCTATTGTCTAAGGAATCATGATTTCGAGGATAGTTGCACCATTATGCTTTTAGGATTGTTGATATGCACTTGTAGGAATCGATTGACTATTGGAAAACCTAGAGACAAAACATCTTCTCAATGACACATATCGATTTTCAGGTATTTGAGGAATCTATGCCGATTTCAAATTTAACCTGACTTAATTTTCTTGTCAAGGGGCTTGGTATGAATTGGATTGGATTCCTCTCTTTAGTCCTACAAGACTTATTTGTGTAAGTATGTTTCCCCTCTCTTAGATATTCGAATGTTTTAAGATTCTGATGTGACTATAAAACAAAGTTGAAGCATATTAATAGATGGCCAAGGATCGAAAACTTTGAACCATGAAGCCACTTTTGCTTTCATTCTTTGATTTGCTAAAGAACCAACCACTTAAAAATAAAATGATACCCTAGGTAAGTAGGAAGATATCTGGTTGGACAGCCAATAAAAAAATAAAATGATACCCTAGGTAAGTAGGGAAAAATTGGCTGAGTAGTTGATAAAGACAAATAAAATGATACCCTAGGTAAGTAGAGAAAAATCGACTGCAAATGAATGGAATAAGAGGAAAGGAACCGTAGGAAGATAGTCTTGTGTTTAGGTAAAGGCTGATGATGAGTCCATGTGTTCATTGATCGATACTCCCTTGATGAGACATCACTTAGATGATTAGGAATTCGGTATGGTGCATTTGCGTATTTTGATATCGATTGTGGAGTCTAATTGGCAAGAAACTAAGTCTGAGGGAAGTACAAGGTGGTCTCAATACCAACATGTAAATGTTGATTGGTTCATATGGAGTTTATTGTGCAATGTCTGATGACGAATGAGTTTCTTGAGGGAATCTTCTCTTTATTATTTTCTTTCTTTGCTTATGGACAAGCAAGATGATAAGTCTGGGGGAATTGATATACCTCTATTTTATAGTTTTTTAGCTCATTAACATGCCTACTTTTAGAGTTTTTGTCTATGTTTTGTGTCACTTTCAGGTGGAAAACGTAGGAACTTAGATTATTGGCATTGGAGTCTCGTTTGGATGATTTTGGAGCACTACTTGAAGTTTTACGGATAAAGCCTATGATCGATCGATCAACACCTTGATCGATCGATCAAGCTTGCTTGCCAGATCATTGTTCGACCCCACGATCGACTTGCTTAGCTGGAAGATCGATCACACAAGTTAGTGATCGATTGATCAACATCTTGATCGATCGATCAACGAGCATCCAAAGCAAGCACCTAATTTTTCTTTTTTGCACCTAGATCTTAAGACATATAAATACTTCTATTTTTTGTTTCTTTTAAACATTGTTCATTATTCACAGAGTACTTTGAGAGTTATTCCATAAGCTAGAGAGAGAGAGAAAATTCAACATTGAGAAAAATTTGTAAACTCCCTTTTAATATTTTTATGAAATTTCAGTTTATTTTCATTATGTCTTTTGTTTCAATCAAAATTATGTCTGAGTAGTTCACCAATCAGGTTTAGGGTTTCTAGGGATTTAGGAATCAATTATTAAGGACAAATAGAATCAAATCCAATAAGAGTATTTTCCATCTAATTCTTGTGCGTAATTCTTAGAGTAGCTTGATCAACTAATCTATGAACCTAGGTTGTTAGCACTCAAAAAGCTTGCTAGGAATCTGAACTAGATTAGATGAGCAATCAATCCTAGACCGCGATAGCTGATTTTTAGGTTGATTTTGGATAGTTGAACCTACTTGTTTAATGCCTGTTCGCAATTTGGAACCAAAGAGAGTTAGGACCTTTAGATTATTGAGTAGAGTCTCAAGTACTACGAGAGTAGGTTTGTTATACCTTTCTGTTCAAGTTGAGAATTGAGCTTAAACATTGTTTTGAATAATTTCCCTATTTTGATTCCTACTTCCCAATGAATACCCTATGTCTGGTGCCTTTTATTATATAGTTGACATAAGTTGCTAGTTAATCACTAAAATCTTATTAGTAAAGCTTGAGAAATATAATCGATAGTCAATAATGCAATACTTGGTTCTTCGTCGATACGATCCTTAAGTACCACTACTTCATTGATGTGCAATTGCAGTAGATAGTTTTAGTTTAAAACCTAATCTGCATCAAGTGTTAACGTTCTGTTATATGAGATTGTGAACCTGATCTTGACTTAGAACATGCAGGTTGTATACCTCATGTTTATCAGTTTTAAGCTCATTAATTCGCATGATTTCAGAATGATTATCTGCATTTTAGAGTCTTTTGAGGTGGAAAATAGGTTAAATTCGAATTATATCCGCAGAGCATGGTTCAGGACAAATCATAGCAGTTTCTAGAATTGTAGCAGAAGATTGGCGATCTAGTGATCAACTTCTTAATCGAACGATCACTATCCTCACTAAGAGCTGCGCTTGACCCATTGATCAACCCACACTTCATGATCGATCGATCAGGCTTCCCACTTAAATCTATGATCGATCCGTTGATCGACCAAGAGCTTTGAGAGATCGAGCACTAACACTGATTGATTGATCAACCCCTTGATCGACCGGTCCTTGACCCTGCACAGAATAAAACTAATTTTCCCTGTTTTGCACCTATGTTTTAAGGACCTATAAAGTTTATTTTTTCACTTTTAGAGACATAGAGAGAGTTTTATTTTCGGCTGAGAGAGTTCTTTGTAAGCAGGGAGAAGATTTCCTCCATATTTTTGAGAAGATTTCTTAAACCCTTTCAATAATTCAATTGCAATTTTAGGTTCTTCATTACCATGTATTTTGTTTCATTCTTAATCATGTCTGAGTAGTTTAATTTTCAGGTTTAGGGTTTATAGGGATTTAGGAATTGTTGATAGGGGATTGAATATGATTTGATGATTAGAAATTCTGCATCTACACTTGTGACTAACGCTTAGATTAGCTTGATCACCTAATCTATGATCTTAGGGTTTTTACTTTCCAAAAGCTAGTTAATCTCATGAACTAGTATAGATGAGGAATTGAACTTAACCAACGATAGTTGATTGTTATGATTAATTGTGGATAATTAAACCAATTCATTAAAGTCTTTCTAGAATCTGGAACCAACGATAGTTAGCACCTCTACGTTGTTAGATTGAGTGATAGATACCACGACACTGGGTTTGTCAAACTCTTATGTTCAAGTTGAGAATTGTGCTTAATAGATTCTGAATATTTTCCCTGATTTGAATTATTAATCCCTGATAAATACCCAATACCTAATGCTTTTTAATCATATTTGCCAACCCATTAAGTTGTTAGTCTATATATGAATTACAATTTGGTGTAGCTTGAATTAGAGTTGAATAGTCAAAAGTGCAAACTTGGTTCTTCATGGATTCGATCCCTAAGTACTACTACATTGCTCTACACTTCCAGTAGATTCATAGGGTTAAAAATTTGTGACATTAAGTTTTTGGCGCCTTTTGATTGAGACTTGGTTTCTAGTCTATACTCTTTTACTTACGTTTTTCTTTTGTATTTTTGTTTTGTTTTTTCTTTCAAGTTTATGGTAAGAAGAAGTCAAAGATATGAAAATCTACTTGGTTTTGATAATGAGGAATTTCCTAGAGTCAAACGTGAAACCCGACAACCAAGAGCCACGAATCGCGAAAACCAATAGCTTCCGCAAGATCCTAAAGTTCATAAAAATGTTCAAGGAGATCAGAATGTTTAGCAGACAGTTGAGCAGTTGTAGAGGGATTTAGCTATGCTTAGGAGGTTGTAGGAACAGCCTCAGTGGCGAGCTATATGTGATATGGGTACACCTCATACATATTACCAGAATAGATCTGCTATTTTTCCTCCACCTATCTAGAGGAAAGACTATGAGATTAAGCCTTAGGTGATTGGATTTGTGAAGCAATATGTTTTCAACAGTCTTCAGAGAGAGAACCCGATGTATCGCATTGAGAAATTTGAGGATATGTGCAGTACAACAAGTTTGAATGGAGTCCCTGCGGACTATGTTAAGTGCAAGTTGTTCCACCATTTACTTTCTGATAAAGCTTCAAGAAGGTTGCGATCTTTTCCTCCAGGTTAACTCGCCACGTGGGAAGAAGTTAGAGCTGCCTTGTTGATAACAATGTTTTTAGCCTAAGAGATCAAATCATTGAAGCATAGGGTAAGTAATGGGATTGTCGAACAAATACTTAGGAGTTGCTTGTAATCAATCTATCTACTACTAGTTACTAGTTCAAGCAACCTATCAATCTATCACAAAGATAGGCTATGTTTTCTAGTGAGCTTGAAATCTAGCTAATAGGACAAAATAAACTAAAAGACAAATTAAAAACAGAACCTAAACATTCAAAACAGAGAAATGCTTAAGAAACAAAGCAAGATGATAGCAATAAATGAAACTAAAGTAAAAAGCATGAATCTAGAGGATAGGAGGGATTTGATCGGAAGTAAACTCGCCGATCTAACCTCACCGAGCTATATAAGGTGATCCCTAGACCGGGAAAAGCCTAGATCAACCCGTTCTCACAGTGAAGACCCCTTTCCAATCCGGCTGATCCATTACGGCGCTAGCCACNAGATCTCTCCTCGGTGGATCAAACCATCACTCACATGGCACTTGGTCTCTGATTCCCTTAGCGCTAGCGTTAGGCCAGGACCCAAATCAGATCTCTCTTGATCAGGGAGAGATCAGCCTTAAGCCTAGCCATGTGAGAAGAGATCAGATTCAGATTATTGTTTGCTCGGCGAGTGAATCGGTGGATTCACCTCCGATCTCCCTATCTTCGAGATCCACAAAGATCTATTCACATCTCATGGCTTGAGAGTGGAGGATCAGAGGAGATCTCATTTGCATAAACATAAAGAACAATAAAGTAAAGAGCAGAAAGTAAAGATGAAGATCAATCTAAAATCATTCCATTAAAACTTAAGCATAATCATTAAAGTACCTTGACAAGCATAAAAGAAAGCAAAAAAAAATAGAGAGAGTTTATTCGGCTAAACAACAAATAAAATGATATGATAGTGATTAAGGGGTATTTATAGGGCTATTTGCATAACCATAATGGTCAAACCGACCTAAGTCGGTCAACTAGAAATCTTGCCCTCGGAGTCCTTGCGCGAGCTTGGGCACCGAGGAGTGGTTCTGATATTCGCCCTTGGGAGTTGAGGCTCAGTGAATAGTCTTAGTGTAATGGATTTGTCTCCCCTCGCAGTAGATAGGTTGAGGTTGGTGACTGAGTGATAACAAGATTTTTCGGTCTATGTGATCAAATCATTGAGGTATGGTGAT
>OVBA01007016.1:0-15641 GCA_900406435.1 Lepidium aucheri
AGAGTTCTAACTCCTGAATGAATACCCGATATCCGATTGCTTTAATTTATTTTTTACATCTAAGTTAAGTTGTTAGTATTTATTTATCTGATTTTGATTGATATAGCTTGCGATTTGATAGAAGTTAAAAGNTGGTTCTCTGAGGAATTCAACCCCTAAGTACTATTACGTTTGTTGTGCACTTGCAGTAGGATAAAGGGTTAAAACTTGTTGTATCACTGGTTCTATAATAGCGCAATCTTTGTATCCAAGCCATAACATTATCTTCTCCATATGGTTTTTTGAGTTTTTTGTTTCTGATGGAACAAAATGTCCGGAAATAAGGTACTCTTTATTTCTTTTAGGCGTCGAACTGTCAGTCTTCTCCCAACATCCTGACAGTTCCAACTGAGGACACTCATGAGGTCCCTAGTGGTTTCTGGAAAACTACCAAACCAGAGTTACATGAGTCTAGAGTTGTGCTCTCAGTTGGGTTTGAATCTTGGTTTCTTTTCAGTTTCTTATTCGGTGATTCTGGGATTACCACCTCATATTTGTTCCTGGGACAGTCATCATCTACAAGATTCGATGGTCCTATAATCTCCTTCATCTTGATCAGTTCTGAGCTTTTTTGTTTCTGTGTGTTGAGCATTGAGTTCCTTCCTTCCATAAGGAGCTCCATTATTGCTTGGACTTCTTTCTACAAAAAGGAGATTTTCCAACTGCTATCAATACTTAGCTTCTTTTTCAAGTATTTCAGAATTTCCAATGTATCCTTCGGTTTTCCTACCTTTGCAGCGATATCCTCTGTGTGTTCTTTTTCCTGCTCCTCATCTGTGTTCTTCTTTTTGCCTGGATTGGTTTGCTTTGAGCTGTTTTTTTGTAGTATTTGTTTCAACTTGCATATATTTTGCTCATGATTGAGAGACATACAATTGTAGCATCTGTTTCGAATTTGTTCAAACTCAATTTCCATTTTGATGAGTTCCCCAGATAGTAGAATAACCTCTCTTACTTTCGTGGCTGGGTTATTAATATTAAAATTTATTTTCACTCTAACATATTACTGCAAGTGAGTTTTCCCTGGATCATAATCAACTTTGATCACTTCCCCAATTGTATTTGCTATAGATCTGAAGGTGTCTTTGGAGAGCCATTTGGGAGGAATCTTAGACAGGCGGATCCACATAGGTATCATTTGTGAGCTCATTTCCAGATCGGGGTTTTCCGATTCCCAAATAACAAAGCTCTAGTCTTCATAATTCCAATATATGTGAGTGAGTACTTCCTTTCGATCACTGTCAGATTGAAATTTGAACTAGAATTGCTCTTTATTGATCGCAATGCCTTGTAAATTTGTCCTGCATTCTCCAGATACTAGGAATGTTTAGCATGACTTTCGTCATGTTCTGAGCCGTTCAGTTTAGATGTTTCCCATGATACAGATACAGATGTGGTTATCAAAGGTTATGAGACATGTATAATTTTAGTTAGTTGTAAAGTGTGGGACAAAACAAAATAAATGGAGAAATAATTAAGTTTGTAAAAGAAAGAAAATACTCGATTGTAAAAATAAATGTTGGAAACAGAAGCACGTGGAGTCACGCGTCTGGGTCTGCTATGTTAAAAATGGTATTAAAAAAAAAACGCCCAAGGAGGAACATAATAATACCAACGAAACCATGCACACTCATTACTGTATTACCTCCGATTTGTTTCCATTATTATTTATCTTCCTTACAAACTAATTCATAAATTGATTTTAAAATATATTGATATGTTTTGTTACAGTAAAAAAAATTCAAATGAAAAATAGCACCTCTATGGGTCTGTTATTTGGTTATAACTTATATGTAAGGAAGGACAAAAGAGTGGTGGACCCTGTTTAGAGGAAGGAACGGATCCGAAATAACATATACAGAGGAATATTCCATAACTAAAAATATAAATATATATGAAAATGGATCGCAGTTTATAGTAGAGAAGTACACACCAACTAACTGTACCCTCATGCCATGCTGCTTTTCCTCTTTTTCTCCTTTTTCTTTAGTTTCAGATATTAATGTAAATTGGGTTCTATCTATTATACCTGAAACTATTCAACATTTGAATTTGCTATAAATACTGCAATTGTAACATACGAAGGACAAAAAAAAAACAAAAACGGAGGAGATAAAATAAATTGAAAATAAGCATCCAATGTTTAGAATCCAAACAAGAAGTAACTTTCTATATTCATACACTAAAAAACCTGAGTCTGCCATAATAACTGCGCCTAAACCATTTTTGTATTACCCACTTGATTTTAATATTTAAACAGATATATTTATTTTCCACAAGCTTTTTTTTTTTAAATGAAATAAGAGAGCTGTACAAGTAGAATGTAAAAAAAAAAGAAAAAAAAGGAGTAAATATTCTTCGTCTGTTGTTGTTGTTGTTGTTGCTTGGGTTAATAAAGTCGATCCCACATGAAGCGACCTTGAAGTGGTTTGTCATTGAGAATATCGAAGTTGTACCTGTTGTATCAAAGCGTTCGTTAGGATTCACTCATGCTATTTTGATTCTCTTTTCCCTCACACGCACACGCACACATACACATTTGCATTCTTCCCAATGTAATGTACGGATTCATATTTTCCCAACCCCATAAAAATAAAAATAATTAAAAGCACACACACGTGAGATGATGATCATAGAAGATGTGTCTCACTTTTCAATGAATTGCTTCTGTTTATCTTCATTTTCTACCTCCGAGAAGAATTCTTCTATTTCTGCCGATGTTGGTGTCTTCCTCACTTCCGCTGCTTTTCTCCAGTCATCTTTCTTCCTTTCCGTCGCTGATAATAACGATTCCATCTCTCTTGTTGTTTCTCCTAAACCTTCCTCGCTCATTCCACATGTCTCTTTTCTGCCAAATGCCCAGAATAATTCACAGACACACATTAATGGTGCGATAATAAGAAACAACGAGAACGTCTAGGGTGAATCATTAATTCTAAGTTTGGGGATAATATTAGCAAACGAAAACTAGCTAAAGAGAGATTATGAACCTGAAATCCTTGGTGATGATTGTTGAGGTTTTTATTTCTGTTTTCGAGATTTTATGAGCCTGAACACATAGATAATAATCAATGGAGATTACAGATTCTATTTTCTTGTTAAATAAACAGGGTAAAATGTAAGAAAAACTGAGAGATAAAATCGAATCCCGGAATGAATGATTGTTTCTCAATCTGTTTTCCTACCAAATTATTTAAAAAATTGTAAAAATAGAAATCAAATAGAGACTAGTTCTGGATTTCAAAAAATTTCACCTCCAGATCTACGATAGGCGTAGAGCTGTTCGTCGAGATTTCTTTCGAGACACTGCTGAAACAGCCAGAGCTAATAGTCGAGCTCTGATAATTTTCTTCTCCGGCGGAAGTATCAGAGCATTCATCTGAAACTGAAGCCACAGAGGAAGAAGAAGAAGCTGCGATGACGTCTTCATGAGAGTCCGATGATGAATCATTAAGCTTGGTCTTTTTGCGATGTGAGATGCTAGAGGTCGAAGCTTCTTCAAAGTCTCGCTTGCGATTGGGAATTTTGTCGCTCATCACTTTCTCTATTGCTTTTGTTGTTGCTCTCTGATTCTTTCTATTTCTAGTTCGCTTCATAACAAAGCAGGGGAGATTTTGGTGGGGAAGGAGAGAGGAGAGAGATTACGAAATGATATCATGAGCCGTTGATTCTTTCAACGGATGAGATTTTACTTCCTGCGCAAGCGGAGGGAGGTTATGGTTATAACGGCGCCGTTACGGTGTTACGCTTTTCTTTTTCACAAACGCCGTTACGATTCCAAACGCGCTTTCTTTTTCCCGTTTTTCGATTCCTTTCATAACAATTATAAACGCAATCATTTTCATTTGTTGTGACGTACTGTAAACGTAAAAATAATCAATAAAATCTGTTTTCCGATTTCAAATAGGTAGTATGTAACTAAAAATTCCATTTATCAGTTTCTATTTTGGTCACAGCCTATCATTTCATGGCCCATTTATACAAATTAAGATTTGGTGATTGTAAACTTTAAGAAGTATTTTGAAATTGTTTTATCATGGACATCAACAATTATATACTAACTCAAACCTGACCCAAAAAAAAAAACTCAAACCTTAAATACTATATGTTTGGATATTGTTGTTCATAAACATTAGATTTTGCTAAGTTAGTATTCAATTGTTAAAACAGAATTCTAATGAACAAAATGTATACAAATCAATATATATACACGTATCCATTAATTAAACTTAATAATTCTGTTTATTGAGCTAAAACTACTGACTCTAAGTGTTATAAAAGAAGCTTAGATAGCCCAGATTAATGAGATAGTTTTAGAAAGCGAGAAGAAAAATAGCAACAAAATCAATTAATCTTCTATCGATCAATTGATTCTCTTATCTCTCCTTCTATGATCTTTAATCTGCCATTAAAAAAATCTTGAAGCTCCTCTCTAATTGCACATAGCTGAGCCGCAGAGTTTACTCTGAGTCAAGTTCTTTCTCGATTTAGCTATATTAGAGAGGGAGAATATTTCGCTCGAGTTCAGAAGCTCGGCTTCGCCTCTGTAACTTTCGTGACTCTCTTTATCTAATATTTCTATCTTCTTCACTGAATCTTTTCTGCAGATTTATATTCAACTGCTTCTTTCGGTTCTGGTTCCAACAATCTTGAGCAAAATATTTGTTCGGAATCAAAGAAAGATGTCGAAGCTCTCTACAGTACTAGATTTATCAAAGTTCGCTCCTCTCACCGGAGATAATTAAAGAAGATGGTGTAGATTACAGCCGTGTCAGATTTATCTAAGCTCCAACACAAGAACCGTTTTTGATCGGGAAAACATCAAAGGGTTTGGGCATAGTCTTCATCTCAAAGTCGTGTCAGATTCTCAACCATAACCTCGGTTTCTTGTCCAACATATCATTGCTGGTTAGAAAAATTGTCTTTCTTCTTTCAAGAAGCCATCTTGGTTATTTTCGATCTTGATAAAGATCCAGAGAGAGAGAGAGAGTGGCGTCTGATTGAGTCAAAGCCGAGATGCAAAGTAGTTGTCTCCGGGATATATATTCTTCTTTGTTATCGAGTATTGAGGAGCATTACTTCAGATTGCAGAAGAAGAAAAACAGGTTCAGTTATGTGTCTAAAGTTTTTTATCTTCATCTTTAGCGAGGTTTCAAAGGTAAAACCAAACCAAAAAATGTTGTGGGACATGGAAGATAGAATAGAAAATCTCATAGAGACATTGAAAATTTGGTTACTTCTCGTGATGTTGCAACTGGAAAGATGTTGCCAAGAAGACGCAACTACAGCGACAGACAAAAGCTAATGTTATATTGTCATAAGCCTTGATTCAAATGAAGAAAAGTTGAATATCACGAGTGAAAGGAACAAATCATTCACAGTAATCTTAGAGATTGAAGCAAGATTGTAAGTTACAACCACATCAAAAGGAGAATCTTTTGGATGCATTATGGGGAGAAGGTAATAAAGGTATGACTAAAACACCTTATGAGTTGTGGCTAGTCATTAGTCAAATTTCTCTTTTATATAGGTTTAGGCTATCTTGTTAAGGCTGGTTTACTTTGTTTTATAGAACAAATATTGGAGCTATGATTATAGACGCTATATTTGTTGAATGATTGAAAAGTTTTTCTTTTGAGAAGAGTTTAGAATCTGATTATCTTAGTAGCTCTAGTGTTGTTCGTACACTTGATGATAAGGGTGAAGAACATATGAGAAGCAACATAATTAGAATTATAAGAGTTTTTGGTCTTTGTTTTTCTTCTAGTTCTTGGATAAAATCTGAATCTTGGATATTGGTAGAATATTGTTTGTGAAACTGAATTGTTCTGAGGTCTTTATGTTATTAGTTTTAACTTTTTCTATTGAACTATGGGGGAGGGGGGGGGAATAAACTAGTGTAGTGTTGATTATCCATTTGCTATGTTATTGAGAAAATTCTTCTCAAGGGTCTTTTTTTTGCTTCACGTTAGTAATCATAATAAAAATGACTAATGATCTTGATGACTTAGTTGTGAAACTCTCAAGTTGAATTAAGATCAGGATCTATAACATGAAAATCATGTGAAGAGTAGACAAGACCAAAATTCTCTGTAAGAGTGTAAACACGGTATGATTGTGAATGTGTTTTCATGTATGATGAACAAAATCTGTGACAATCATTGGTTCAAGGTGACGTGAATTCACTAATGACCTAGTGGCAGAAACACATTAGGTGGAGACATAAAGCGATAAGAAGGCTCTTAGAAGCTTGAGATTTATCACTTTAGTATGTCTGATCAGCTAAGATAGTGCAGACCCTTTAACCAAATCTTTGTGTGGACAAGAGGTCCTAGACACTGCTAAAAAGATGGGTATGTGGTGACATAAGATCAATACCTATTGTAGTTACCACTGTATGTTTCTATTTAGTTAGCACATCAGTTCAGGTTCAATACAAAGGTATGATATTGATCTTGATAGGTGTCATGAAAAAGAAAAAAATTTGAGTCTATGACTGAGTTGTAACTCATGTTGTAAGTGAATTAAAGTCTACGTGGAGACAGGAATTTCAATCGATTCGTATAAGCAATCAAGTATAGCTCGTTTCACTATGGAATCAGAGTTAATAGCGATAGAATTAGCTGCTCAGGAAGCAGACTGGTTGAGAAGTATTCTTTGTGATCTTCCCATGGTTGCTAAACCGTGTCCATAACCAATTAGGTTTACGATGAAACCGAGAAATCGATCACTGATCTAATTTGAGTACCTCTGTAGGATATACCTCAACAGAAAATTGAAGAGTAACGGTCAGTCTCAATGAGATGTGACAGTCAAGCGGCAATAGGAGTTACTTTAAATAATTTTTACAATGGAAGAAGAGACACATTAGACTGAGACGTAAAGTAATAAGAAGATTCCATGGAAACTGGAACCTTGTCACTTGAGTATGTTAGGTATGGGATAAACATTATAGATCCTCTTACAAAAGCATTGTATGGACATAAATCCTGGACACAGCAAAGAGTATGGGTCTAATGTGAAAACTTAGACAATAACATCTAAAGGTTACCACTGCTTGTGACTATTCTAAATAGAAGCATCAGTTCAAGGTTAAAAATCAAAGGCGCTATTGATCTTGTAAGGTGTTGGAATGAACAAAAGGTTATCAGCTGGAATAGTATGCTAAGTATATAACCCGAAGCATAAAGGATTCAAAATAGATGATGTATTTCTCTAATGTTCTTCATGTTAGTGTCATGGATATTTGAAAATTCTGTAACTGAGCAATGGCTCCAATGTGAAAATGAGTTCGCTTGTAGGAAAGAATTTCAAATCTAATTTGTAATCTCATAAGCGTTGAAAAAACTAAAAGGGGAAAACAATCAAATAACAGATATATGCTCTTGTTTTACTTGAAGTGTAAAGGCTCTAATTACTGAAGCATTGTTCGTGAGTTTTCAGTGACACATTAGTCTATTTTCTGCAGATTTGGTAAAAATGTTGAATGTACATTACATTCTGTTACATAGATTCTTTTTGAATGATTCAAGTCTTATAAGACATCATTGTATCGATTTTTGGTTCATGTTAATAAATAAGTGGGGGATTGTTGTATATTGTTTGTTTATAAACATTAGATTTTGCTAAGTTAGTATGCAGTTGTTAAAACACAATTCTAATGAACAAAATGTATACAAATCAATATACACATGTCTATTAATTAAACTCAATGATTCTGTTCATTGAGTTGAAATCACCGACTCTAAGTGTTATAAATGAAGCTTAGAGAACCCAGATTAATGAGATAGTTTTGGAAAGCAAGAAGAAGAATAGTAACAAAATCAATTGATCTTCTCTCGATCAATTGATTCTTTGATTTCTCCTTCCACTACAAGAAGACATGCAGTTTACAACATCAATTTTCGTCTCTAATTCGTTGTAAACAGGGTCTACAACAAATTAGAGACGAATATTATTTCGTTGTAGTACGATTGTCGTAACAAGACTTTCGTTGTAAAATTGTTGGTAATTTTGCAAGCGCGTAGAATCGTTGTAACTTCATTGTAAAATATACATCGTAATATCGTTGTAAACTTTATGAGTACACGCATCGTTGTAAAATTTTCATAAATAGTGCGATGTGAATTTGTCGTAAAATTACCAACGAATTCACGTCACATAGCTTACAACGATTTTACAACCACAAATCTTTACAACGTATTAGCGACTTTAAATTTGCATCGAATTAGAAAGGCTTATTTTAAAATGAATTAGGGACGATAAGTTTTACAAGTAAATTGGGACGAAATATTTTACAACTTAATTGGGACAAAATAATTTACAACTAAATAGGGACGAAATTGGATAATTTCTTCTTTTTTTTTAAATAATTTAATCTAATATTTTTTGATTTAAATTAAAATTTAGACATGTTTTAAATTTAAAATTTGATTTTATAAAATTTACAAAAAAAATTTATAAAAAACATTAGAAACAAAAATCTAGCGTAAAATTTCATTATAAAAATCTGTGCTTCAAGCATCTTGCTCCTCAGCCACTCTTTCGTTCAAATCAACATGTGTCTTTGCCGGAGGTTGGATCCTGAGATTCTGATGTCTACGCGCCAATGCCTCCATCGCATGTGGATTGCCCGCAACCAAGATATCAATCATACTTTTCATAGCTGCCAACTTTTCATTCGTCGTTCGCTGCTCCGATGCATACTCAGCTTGAGATTGCTTCAGCTGAATTATTTCATTCTGCAAAGTTGCCAACTGAGCATGGAAAGAGTTTTCACCTACCCAAGATGAAGTGACTCTATCTTGCGTGGATCCAATTCCAAGAATCTGTCCTTTCTTCTTCGGAGCAATATGAAAAAACGTAAATCGTGTTAGTATAATTATATTACTTATACGTAATTAAACAATGAAATTAAATATTTAATATTCAATATTAACCACTTATTTGTTTATAAATTGCGTCTACTTCTGAAGTAGACAATTCCACAGGTGTACCATCGAAAGTTTCTTGGGATAGCTAAGTCTGACGCTCCTCAACGGCAGCTACAACCTCGTTGTGTAGCCTCTCTGATCTAGCATCGACAAAAGCTCCAAATTTCTTCTGATGAGTCCGCTTGAACAAATCTGGAAGAGAAGGAACATGTCCTATCTCTTCAGCCTAACATTATAAAACATAGTTAAATATTTAATTGAGTAAAAAACACGTGAACTAAATATTTTAATTTTAAGTTAACCAACTTACTATTTGCATAGCCACTCCGCTGAAAGGAGTCTTCCCAGCAGTGTGAGGCATAGCGAGCGGCAAGCCATCCGGACTAACTGTGTTCTGAGAAGCGAAACACTGAGCAGATTTCTAGATGGAGTTTGGGTCTCTCCAAAAATTCTTCAACCCCTCCCAAACTGCTAGTGTCATGAAGCTTGGCTTGCCGTCATCTCTTTTGACCTCCCACTCTGTCTTCCAATCAGAGACAATGTTAGAAAACCACTTCATGGCTTTCGGGTTGAACTCGTGCTTGATGGTCTCGGTGATAGAGACGTCTCAGTTCCAACATTGCTGTTAAAAAAAGGAGTTAATATTATGTAATTAGATAAATTTTAAAAGTAAAACATAATAATTAAAATAATTAAGAAAAACAATTACCGCAAAAACTTTGAACCACGTGATGCGAATGTAGTGTGGTGTCGATTTCCAATTAGGCGTCACTTCAACAAAATAACTCTTGATGCATTCTGTAACGCTTCACCCGATTTTGTATCCACATCAATCCTGAATTTTATAAAATGATTATAATTAGTAATTGTAATTTGAAGTAATATTTATTTTAAATTTTAAAATTAAAAAATAAAATTAGTTACTTACTAAAAAGTATCATGAGGTCGATCACTATGCAATATCGACAAGCCCGATCGATTCCCATTCTGGACAAGATTCTTGACCCGGTAGTGTGCATATGGTGCATCAGGTGGGACCATAAGATCCAGATGAATAGCTCCGGAAAATGGCGATGGAGCAACGGGCTCGTCTGGTGGCTGCTCGTGAAATGACTGTGTCGGGACAGTATGTGACTGTGTCGAGATAGTCTGTGACTGTGTCTCCGGGATAGAAGTAGATGCTCCAGCAGATTCCGATGACGAAGAAGCACTACGGATCAAGTCATTGTAGTGGATACGATGGGTATACTTACGGGGAGCCATAGATAAATCTAAAAAATTAAATGTATTACTAATCTAAAAATATAAATCTAAATTCCATTCCTAAGTATTAAATTTCATCATAACTACTAACTTCCAACCTAACTACTAAATTATATCTAAATCCAAAAAAAAACTAGAGAGAGATTAGAGAGTACCTTAGAGAGAAGGAGTAGAGAGAAAATGGCAAGGAGAAATAAAGAAAATCATTGGATATATATAGAAGAGTGTTTCGTCGTAACGACGTCGTTAGATTACAACGATTTTACGATGAAACCGTTAAACGACATCGTAAAATTGTTGTAATCTAACGACGTCGTTACGATGAAATATAATATTTTGGTAAATAAATTTATAAAATATATAAATCATAAGATTTATTAGATTTCTATAAAACATAAAAATTTATAGATTATAAAATTTATTAAATAATTTATAAAATTCATAAACCATAAAATTTTATAAATCATAAAATTTATAATTGATAAAATTCGTAATTTAGGTTGTAAATTCGTTGTTACATGTATATGTCGTAAATACATTGTAATATAACAACGGATTTACGACAAAAACTAACATTTGCGTCGTAAATTCGTTGTTAGATTACAACGTATTTACGACGTATACAATATATTTGGTAAATAAATTTATAAAATATATAAATCATAAAATCTATTAGATTTCTATAAAATATAAAATTTATAAATCATAAAATATATTAAATAAATTATAAAAAATTCTATAAATCATAAAATCTATAATGGATAAAATTAGTAATCAAGGTTGTAAATTCGTTGTTACATGTATACGTCGTACTTAAGTTGTAATGTAACAATGAATTTACAGCAAAAATTAACATTTGCGTCGTAAATTTGTTGTTACATTACAACATATACAATATATTTGGTAAATAAATTTATAAAGTATATAAATCATAAAATTTATTAGATTTCTGTAAAACATAAAATTTATAAATCATAAAATTTATTAAATAAATTATAAAATTCATAAACCATAGAATTCTATAAATCATAAAATTTATAATTGATAAAATTAGTAATTTAGGTTGTAAATTTATTGTTACATTACAACGTATTTACAACGTATATATGCGGTGTAAACCCTCTATTTACTAAATGATTCCATACATTTTTAGTTCGGGCAAATTTTGTATTCCTGCACTTCCGACAAGGACAAAACATCTTACCCGATTCAAGCGTAAGGTCGGTTTGGCTGGCTTGGTGCATGAATATTTCTAGTCCGTTCATATACTTATTTGTCACCAAACCAATAGGATCTCTATGCATATACATCCACTTCCGTAACTCAAATATATCACCACCAGAAGACATTTTTTTTTCAAATTTTTTTCCCATTTTTGTTTGTGTGTTGTTTTGGGTTGTGACTTATGAGAAGAGATCTCCACCTTATATAGGCAAAATTTTAACAATGACTTTACAACACCAAAACAAATATGAGTAATTTACAACGTATGTACCTAACTACAAATATCTATTTTCAAATTTTGTCTTTATATCATTGTAAATATTTTTCGTTGTAATCATGTTGCAAATTAGGGATGTTTTTACAAGGAAACCTTATATTTTGAGACATTGTTACAACGAATATTAAATTTGTAACAACCAATAACTTGTATGTGAAAAACGTGTTTACCAATTTTTCAAATTCGTCTTTAAATAATTGTAAATAAAATTCGTTGTAAATTCGTTGTATATTAGGGACGTTTTTACAACGAATTATATCAAACATGTTAATATGTTGTACATTCGTCGTAAATAATAGTCGTAAATTCGTTGCAATTTAGGGACGTTTTTACTACGAAATTTATCGAACATATTAATATGTTGTACATTCGTCATAAATTGCCTAGAGTTTTACAACAAAATTTTGCATTGTAAAGTTACAACGCTTTTACAACGAAACAATTTTTTGTCGTAAAAGCGTTGGCAAACGATCCCTAAACTCTATCGTCCCTAAAGTGTTGTAAAAAAGCATTGCTAATTTAATGTTTTGTTGTAGTATTCTATGATCTTTAATGTGCCATTAAAAAGAATCTTGAAGCTCCTCTCTAATTTGCACAGAGCTGAGCTGTAGAGTTTACTCTGAGTGAAGTTCTTTCTAGATCTAGCTACATTAGAAAGGGAGAATATTTCGGCTCAAGTTCAGAAGGTCAGCTTCGCCTCTATAACTTTCGTAACTCTCTTTATATGTATTTCTATCTTCTTTCGGTTCTGGATCCAACACTATCATACACAAATATGTGGTTACCTAAATCAACCTCTTATAAAAAATAATTACAAAATATTTTATGAAAAAACACGCTTTTAAGAAACCTCCGTAATAAAAATTCATCGAGTACATAAACTTTGAATAATTTATGTTGAATAAACATGAATTTACTAAAAATAATTTAAAACCAACAATTATTAAACTAATGTTTTTGCAGGTGGTTTTTAATCTAGTGACAAGTAGTATGTCTACTAAAGGCATGTGCATTTGTATATCCCGAGATTAAATCCACCGTCTGGATTATGCAAAAACTTGACTAATGAGACGGACAGTTGTGGCCCAATGTTAACAAAAAAAACTAATGTTTTGAAAAAATACAATCAAATCCATTGTTATCTGAAAACTTTTAAAGATGCGATTTCAAGAATTCTAAAGGCTCCTAAAATAATCAGAGTATTATTTTAGTTAAAATATATAAAAATTCAAATCTTGTTCAGTAGAGATTTAAAAGATTTTGTCACAAATTATAAAAAATTCTCTAAATATATTCATCTAAAATTTAAAAAATTCTAAATAATTCTAAATCATTTAGAATCCATATTTCAATACATCCCTCTTAAGTATTGTTTTTGTTTTGTAATATAAAAATCTAGATGTCTGAAAGAATCCATGTATGGGTAAGCTTCTTGTTCTCAAATACACATCAACAACGTATGTATTGTCATATTCATCAATAACATGTAGTCTCTGAACTCATGTACATGTGTTTAAACCGTATTGAACACTATAGCGACAGAGAGAGTGCGCCATTAAAATTCAATGAGTATAAATAGGTGAGTAAATAATTATGCAACAACGAATTGTTGTTGACCAAGGCATTTATTTAGCAGGAGGAATAATTATAACTAAAACCATGATTATTTAACTGACCATGTGATTCATATGATATGATCGTAGGGCCATGCTAAGCTAAAAATAGATACAACTAGTAGTATTTTCGAAAGACGAATATTTTTCAGAGAATGATGTATGTATAAACAATACGAATCTCGATTTCTGTTCTGATAACCTGATTGATGACCATAAAAGAAAAAGTAAATGGATGAGTTGGAGTTTTCTAAAACAGATAAAAAAAAAAGAGTCAAACAATGTAACAGTCCACATTTTGGAGGGAATTTAGAGAGTGGACTGTTAGTTGGTGAGCTCTTTTTTTTTCAGTTGGGGTCGAGAATGGATCTGTGTACATAGTCTCGAATCCCTATATATATTTTTACATTTTACTATCATTTATGGTTCTTCCTCTTTCACTTCCTACTTTCAGCTCTTCTTCAAACGGACCACTGAAAGAGACTCAGCAACTCATCTTTTGGCTATGACGAATTCATAATTTTGCATTCATTTATTGAATCTGCTTGTCTCCTGCCACTTCTCATATAATGATATGACCAAGTTCTTTGTTGGTGAAAGTGAAATAGTACAATAAGCTTTTGCATGCATGTAAAATTTGAGTACTCTTCCATACTGTTTATTAACAGTTTTGGAATTCAAAACAAGTAGGATTTGTTTTATCTATTGTCATCTTGCTTATACATCTATATTCATCATGCATGCCCAGTCTTGTTTGATACACATTCCCAACAGTTTTAACAACATTTTCGTTTCTCATTAACATCTTTTTCTCGTCGGGACTAGTGATGAAAGTTTGTCTTGGGGAACAAAATGAATTGCATCGTCTATGCTCACAAAGCTCACATAAAAAGAGGAAAAAAAACTAGTAAATGAAAGGACCATGTTTTTGGCGTTAAAGATACCGATTCCTAGATTCGCTTATTATGAGGGGATATTTTAAATCGAATCTAGAAATTCTTGTCGTTTTAGAGTAAAAATCACTACAGTATATTCATTTCAAATATTTTCCAACGCATGAAGTTATGTTTTCCAATGCATTTAATGAGTAGTTATTTTTGATTACACATTTCATTATGGTACACAAAAATTTGAAACAGAAATAAACTGACAAACAGTTAAAACAAAAATATAACAATACATTAGCAAGATATAAATAGAGATCTTGATATAAGTAATGATATGATAATATATAGTGAAGACATGTCGCCACCAAACTGGCTATCCTGCATTTTTAATGAGAATCAGACACAGATTACAAGGAATATTCTCTTTGTAAATTTAGGAAAGTTCCCATATCAACACTATTGGATTAGATTGTAATTCATTCCTATCTTGAAAATTCTGAAAATCATGTTAACTTCTTTGGCTACTTAAAGCCTTCCAATGAGAATGACCAAAACATAGGAAATTCAATACAGTGAACTCTAATAGATGGCTATTAGCCAAGTGGTTATCGAGGTCAAGCAATCACCTCAAATTTGATCAGCATTTTGCTTATCTTACGCTTGTTTTTTTTTTTTTCACTTTGCGAAATAATTATTATGTATTGAGAAGAGTTGTAGTAATTTTTTTTTGTTAAATGCATCAAAAATGTATTTTTGCTATAGATCAGATCTTGTCGATCCAATTATTGTTGACGAAAAAAATGAATAACACCACATCAACTTGAATGTAGATATTATTAATAAAAATCGAACAAAATTTGTTTATAAAATAAATTGATGTAATAAGCATAATTATATATATGCTTGTATAGTTCCCATGAGACAAAAAATTGGACTAAGCAAGAAGTCCAACGCAGTCGTTAACCAAGAAGCGGTTAAGAATGTTGACACTTGCATCGAAAACAGTCTTCTCCCAAACCTCTCTTGAGGATCTTCTTCTGATGGAAGCCGTAGCGTCCAATCTCTGAATGTCCCATCCACTGCTTTTCAGTTTCATGATCCTCTCAATCTGTTTCTTTGCAAGCTGCCACGTGTTCTCTTTGATCTCCTGCACAGCATCCTCGTACGCTGCCTTTCTCACTGGATCCCACTCGCTCATGTTGTCGTTTTTCTGTGGAGGGTACAAGCTAAAGTACTTGTCGAACTCGGGTACTCCTATGGTCTTTTCAATCCCGGGTCGGGTCTTTGACTCGAAATCTCTCTCGTTGTAGAAACTGGCTAGCTCCTCGTACATCCCTGCCTCCATCATCTCGTCAACACGTTTTGATAGGTAATCGAATAGCACCGAGACCGACACATCCACCCA
>OVBA01007017.1:0-15639 GCA_900406435.1 Lepidium aucheri
TATATATATATATATATATATATATATATATATTAAGAAAACACTTTTTTTATAAAGAAAACTGGTTAGCCTTCCGAGACAGAACTGGTTTGGCTTATCCTGGCTCTGATACGACTTGTAACATTCCGCTTCTAATTTTGGAGATAGTGCACTATTAAGTGCCAAAAATATAATAATTAAGTTTAATAATGGTCACAAATCTTACATAAATTTATGAAATGAAAAATGTTCAAAATAGAAGAAAATAACTTTAAAGAAAAATGTCATTTGGTAGAATTAAATAAACTAGGAACAAAGACTTCAATAATTCGGAAGACTCGAACCCGCTACTCATGAACCTCGATCTGATCTGGAAGAAGGGGAAAAGGAGGGATGAATATAAAATACTCAGTGAGGAGATCACTTCCGCCCACTGAGACTTAAAGTTCTAGCCTAATTAAAGCAAATCTATCATATCAGAGAAAGCAAACATATACAACTCATGTTTTTCAACAAGTTGTACCAAATATGTCAGTCCGCCGTAGCATCCAACTCTACACATAATGGCCCACCACCTTTTAGATGGTTCAAGGCACTTGTATGGGAGACCACGGCCTAAAGCTCGATCCTCCCTAGCTTGTCAGCGGTTTTTAGGCTGAAGCGTTTCTGTCGGCTTAGTTCAGACTATCTGTCTCTTTTCCGCAGGAATGCCGGCCGTAGCCAAAGTGAATTCCACATCACCACTCTTTAAGAGACAACTTTACAACATACTCTAAATATTCTTTTTCACTTTACCAACTCAAAATATTAATTACTTTCAATCATATATTATATCACAAATATCATTAATATATATATATATATATTTATCATATAATATATTTAGGCAACTATCCTAATAACAAGCAGTCACATAATTTCTAAAATTAATAATATAATAATTATTATTTATAAACTTATTTATATTCATAGAAATATTTAGATTTATACTTATACTTATATTTATATTTATATTTAATAAAATACTTTAATAATTATTTTATTATTAAGATAATTAAATTTGATTAAACTAAAACGGAAAGACTCGCATATCACATCATCACCTTGATTGGCCGGTGCACAGATTGAAAAATATAGGGAAAATAGGTTGAACACAAGACCTAGCAGCTACCTTCGTGCACAAGCAACATACAAAATTTAGGGTTCTTATGACAGATTCACAGTGATTACTTGCAGGACAAGCCACACGATTTCTGAACAGATCTTACCTTGATTAGAACATCCGATGCTCCCTTTGGCTTCCTAGATATGTCCTCTATCCAAAGACAACGCGTTCCTAACTCTTCTTACTCAGGTGGTAACAGAAAATGACCTTAAAGATGCCAAGGCGAACACAAATTCATAAACAGAAATCCAGAATTTCAGTAAGACTGAAATAGAAACTGACTGAATGTCATACCTTAAACATGCGGTATCTTCCTTAATACGATTCGGATTTGAATTTCGTTTTCTTCTATGAATTCTTGAGAGCATGATCTTTCCAGATCTATATAGATCACGGCCATAGGTTAAGTGGTCACATAGTTATGAACCCTGAAAGTAAGCCAAATGGACGTATTTATGAAACAGCAAACAATTTCGATGCCTTACCTAAAATTGATCGTAACTTCCTCAATTACAGCTCCGATTGACAAGCGGTTTGCGGTTACGACTTTGTGAGAGAAAGAGCTTTCCAATAATATGCAAAACACAATCAATGGATCATTAAATTAAAAATTATTGACCCTGAAACTAAGCTGTCCTGACTAGATTCCTTACCAGTTTGAAGCTTCTGAATTTGGCTCAACAAAATCGAAAGCAAAAAGCGTGACTTGGGAGATCGATTTAGCAGATGGGAGAAGGTAAAAGTGGTGAATCGGCGCTAAAATTAGTCGATTATATAGGAAGCATGGCTTGATCCTAGGGTTAGGTTGCTAAACCTTATCTTCTCCAAAATAAATCTCTTTTCATTCAAATTTGAACCTATTTCCCTTGTTGGGACTTATGGGCCACAAATTTAACCCCAAAAAATTCATATATGAGTCTCACAGTTACCATTATAGAGATTATTATATGCTCAGACATTAGCTGATTGGCAATCACAGTGAATGCATAGTGCCGACACATGTTTCTCCCACATAGGAATATCTTCAAAAAATTGCGAAGCCATTATGCTTCTTCTGCTCCTTTATCTAATGATATTAACTCCGACTTCATGGTGAATCGAGCTAACAAAATTTGTTTGGAAGATTTTCAAGATACTGCTGCACCTCATAGAGTAAAGAAGTATCCACTTGTGCATTTTCGAGTTTTTGGAATCGGAAATCCAGCTGTATTCTTCCAATACTTGAGGTCTCTACCACAGTGCAACCCATAACTTTTTGTATACTATAAGTAATTTAGTACTCTAGTTATGGATTTCCAGTGTTTATGTCCTTGATTGCTTGTGTAACGACTTAGTACATTGACGGCATGTGCTAGGTAAGGTCGAGTACAGTTAGTCAAGTACATGAGACTGCCTATTACACGTGCGTACTCTACCTGTGACACTGCTTCCCCAGAGTTTTTGGTCAGATGAAGTTGTGAATCAACATGAGTTTTCGCAGTACCACTTGTATAGTTCTTGAATCTTTCAAGAATCTTTTTAGCATAATGACCTTGAGACAAAATAATTCTGTCGGAAGTTTGTGTGATTTTAATCCCTAGGATAACATCAGCAAGACCCATGTCTTTCATGTCAAATTTACTGTTGAATAAATTCTTAGTTTGTTGGATTATGTCCTTGTTACTTCCTATTAAAAGCATGTCATCTATATATAAACATAGCATGACATATGCGTTTTTAGTTTGTTTAATGTAGATAGATTTATCACACTCATTTATCTTGAAACCATTTGACATCATTACATTGTCAAATTTTTCGTGCCATTGTTTTGGAGCTTGTTTAAGACCATAAAATGACTTAACAAGTCGACAAAATTTGTGTTCTTGTCCTGCAGCAACAAATCGTTCCGGTTGTTTCATGTAAACTTCTTCTTCTAAATCACTGTTTAGAAAAGCAATTTTTACATCCATTTGATGAATCTCCAAATTTCTTAATGCTGCAATTCCTATAAGTATTCGAATGGAGGTTATTCTCATCAATAGAGAATATGTATTGAAAAAATTCAGACCTCCTTTTTGTCTAAACCCTTGTACCACAAGTCTAGCTTTGTACTTGTGTATGGAGCCATTAGTCTTTCTCTTTGTTTTGAAATATATTTGCATCCTAGGGCTTTAAACCCTTCAGGGAGATTGATTAACTCATAAGTATGATTTTTCGCAATAGAGTCCATCTCACTGTTGACAGTTTCTTTCCAAGAGGAAGCGTCTGGTTTAGACATGACTTTAGTGAAAGTTCTTGGTTTATTTTCCTTACTAGCTCTTTTGCTCCGTCTAGGTTCATCTTGTTGATTTTTGGAGTCAAAAAAGCAGTCCGAGAAGTACTAGGCTCGTGACTTGTGCTATCTCTTTCTTCACGAGTTCTCTTTGGATTTTGTTTATCCTTATATGGAAACACGTGTTCAAATAAAGATGCATTTCTTGATTATATTACCGTATTGACATGGATATCTGGTATCTCTGAACTAAAAACCAGAAATCTACAAGTTGAACTGTTATATGCATATCCTAGAAATATACAATCAACAATTTTTGGTCTGATTGTGACCTTCTTAGGAGGTGGGACAACCACTTTTGCCAACCACTTTTACAATCAACCAATGTTGCAACAATTTATACGATGGTGGCAAGCACTTCCAAAGCTCATAGGGCATTTTTCAGTGATTTTGTGCGGAATTTTATTGAGGATATAATTTGTGGTAAGCAGTGTTCCCTCCCCCCAGAAAAAAACTTCTGTTGTACATGAGATTCCTGCAACATTGGGTTCATCATCTCTTTCATAGTTTGATTTTCTGCTCAGCAATTCCATTAGATTCTGGTCAATATGGAGCTGTAGTTGATGTATAATGCCATTTTCTTTACAAAATGCATTAAGAGGTTCATCGTATTCACCTCCTCTATCACTGCAAACTATTTTAATAGTGATGCTATGTTGATTTTCAACTTCTCTTTTATATTCCTTGAATGTTCCAAGGCTTCATCTTTGCTATGTAATAAATATACATAACAATATCTCGTGTGATCATCAATGAAAGTTACAAAATACTTTTTGCCTCCTCTAGTCGGCATAAATTTTAAATCACACAGGTCTGTGTGAATTAAGCCTAGAGGTTCAGTTGTTCTTTGAACTTGGGGTGATTGTTTTTAGTGAATTTTGCTTGTGAGCATACTTCACATATTTCTTTGCTTGCTTTGCTTTTTGGAATTAGATTCAAGCTCATGAGTTGTTGAACGGAATTATAGTTAACATGACCTAATCGTTTGTGCCAATTATCAAAAGAGTCAACAAAATAAGTAACTGGGTTTTTCTCATTCATTGAAACATCAGAAACTACATCAAAAGAATTAGAAGCAACAACAACATTATTACCTGCAGTAGTAGCAGAAGTTGAAGCAGCAATAGCGGAGGTACAAGCAGCAGCAGCAGAGACGCCTACTCCCTTACGGAGGATAACTTGAACACATATCTTGAGTATTCCATCCTTTCGGTAGGCTTTTCCCACATACACCCCAAACTTTGTCAAAATCATTGTTTCTGCAATGAATTTGATTCCAAAACCAGCTTCATCGATCAGAGTTGCGGAAATCAAGTTTTTCCTCATATAAAGGCAATTTTTGACATTCTTAAGGGTGACTTCACATCCAGAGGTGAACTCGAGTACCACAGTGCCGACTCCTAGCACTCTAGACCTAGAGTTGTTTGCCATTTACAACTTGTGGTCCTGCGGACTTGGGCGGTATGAGATGAACAACTCTCTGTCAGCACATATGTGAGATGAGGCACAAGTGTCGTATTCCCATTCTCGTAGGTTAATTTGTTGAACCATGCTACATTCAGTGATTACTGATATACAGTTTTTTTATCGGTTTCTAACTCTTGTTTTTCATGGTTTTATTGAGTCAAAGTATATGTTTTAGAGTTTAGTCAGTTTTAGAGTCTTTTAGTCAGTTTTAGAGTCTTTTCAGGTCATAGGTCACATTTGGAGAAGATGAGCTGTTTGGAGCGAAAACGAGCATATGAAGATGTAGAATCATGCAGAAGCGTCAGAAGTTTGGATTCATTGAAAGACTTTCCACCGTTGGATCGAGCTGAAATTGGACACAAGATATCCTTGTGAGTTAGCTTTCATTTGGTGGTGGTTTGAGGGAAATCAGACATGCAGTTACGAAGATATGTCGATTTTAACAAAGACATGTTATTCTGGTCGCGAATAGACGCCACCAGAAGATGCGCCCGACTTGATGATCAATCTACTAAGGCTTTGGTTGATCGATCAACACCTTGATCGATCGATCAATGAATTTTTGTGAGAAAACTCTAAAATTTTCATATTTCACCCAGTTTAACTTATTTTATACCAGAACGATTTTCTATTATAAAACTACGTCTAGCCACATTTTAGAGCAACAATCCTATCATTATTTTCAGTAGCCACTTTTAGTTGTAACCTTGGGGAGAGGATTTCATTCTCCACAACTCTTTGGAGAATATTCTCAAATCCTCTTTTCTTTTCTATTACAATTCATGTTTCTTTTCATTATGCTTTGTGTTTTTGCTTTGATCATGTCTGAATAGATTCCTTGTCAGGTTTAGGATTTCTAGAGATTTAGAAACCAATGATTAAGGACAAAGAGGGTTAAAATTCAATAGACTATGCTCCATGTAATCTTATGCTTAATGCTTAGATTAGTCTGATCAACTAATCTATGAAGCTAGGTTGTTAGCTCTCCAAAAGCTTGCTAGGAATCTGAACTAAGTTAGATCAGCAATCAATTTTTGACCGCGATAGCTAATGTTTAGGTTGGTTGGGGATAGTTGAACCTACTTGTTTAATGCCTGTTCAATATTTGGAACCAACGATAGTTAAGACCTCTAAATTGTCGAGTGGACTCTCGAGTACTGCGAGGGTAGACTCTTTATACCTTTCTGTTCAAGTCGATAACTGAGCTTAAGTGATTCCCTGAATAGTTTCCCTAATTAGATTCATATTTCCTAATTAATAACTTATGCCTTATGCTTTTTTTATTTATTAGTTTCATATCATTATTGCTTTGTTTTGTTTCATTCCTACCATTATTTGATTTGTCTTAGCTTGAGTTTAATCTAGAGAATGATAGTGTAACCATTGTACCTCGTGGATTCGATCCTTAAGTGCTACATTGATACAATACACACGAGAGGTTAAATTGGTATAATTAACTTTGTATCAATTTTGGCGCCATTGCAGGGGACCAATTTTGTTGTCTTTTGATCTAAGATTGAACTTTAGTCTAAGATTTTTTTTATTTTATTTTTACTAACATTTTTTTCTTCTTTGAATCAGGTTTCTAACATGAAAGCAAGCAATTGACCATGGGATATGAGTCTGGATCGATTGGGTGGTTACGTAATAACCGGCTACGCAATGATCAGTTATGTAATAACTACTTACATCATGAAAGGATACGTGAATAGTATCCCCAAGATCAAACTACTAAGGAGGAGCTTATAGATATGTTGCAGCAGCTTCTTCATTAGCAACTTATGTTGGAAATCAGTGCACTACCTGAGAGGGTGAGCAACGATATCAATAGTAATCATGAAGAGGTGTGTGCACTTATAGAGATGCACGAGACCAAGATTGCTTAAGCTTCTGAAGTAATCCCCATCATTGAATATGACAGAGAAATTGATGAAATTGCAAAATTAGTATTTTGCGATGTATAAGAGTATGAGGATTAGGTTGCTAATACTATTATGCAAGAACAGAGCCAACTAGAAGGTAAATGTAACTCAACCCTTGAAATTGAAAATTTTGAGGAGATTCCATTGCTCTGCACCGAAAAGGTAGTCTCTAGCAACCTCCTTATGATTGATGAATGCTTGGAATTATCATGTAAATCTCAGGATAAAGTAGGTTACTCTTTAGTAAATTCGACTAGTCTTGAGATTGACTTCATAGTTCCATCTAATGCATTTGGTCCTCCAAGTAGTCCGAACATCAATGAACATCTTAGGAAATATCTTGCAATTGTGGTAACTTGCTTTGATGACCATATGGTTCTGCTTTTATTGGCAATTGTCTTCCTTCTTTGGTTTGTTGTCTATTGTAAAAACATGAGGAGGACGAAAGGTGCATTGGCTCAACCTTTTGTTTCTCATGATTAACGCCTGAGACCAAAGTCAAGCTAATAAATTTAAAAACGCGCTGAGTGGGAGGCAACCCACTAGTAGGTAGTTTTTATTTTCTGTATTTTTCGTTTTGTGTTTTTCTTGTTTTTGTTTTCGTCTGGTTCAGGTAAGAGAAATCTGGTCGAGATACTATGATCAATGATCAATGCTGGGATCGATCGATCCTCGACTACCAGGAGGTGCGCACTCGATATCATAATTAACCATCGAGAGAATGATCGATCGACCGTGTCTTAACAGAGCATGCGTTCGACCCAACGATCGACCTCCATAGGAGTGATCGATCGATCAACGAAAAGAGAGTCACGAAAGATACTTGTTGATTAATCGATTCAGTCCATGATCGATCGATCATCGAGCCAGGTAAGTCTTCTAATTTCGAAAACCAGATTTGAGTGATTTTTGGGAGAAAAACTTCAGATTTTCAATCTTTCATATCTCCCTTGTTTCTAATCGGATTGGAGCGATTTTTGAGCCTGACCCATTTGGATTTTCATCCTCTTTCTGATTAGCTAACTCTCTTTTTCGTTCTGTAAAGGCATTTTTCTATATCACCTTATTTATTTTCGTTAAAATTTTAGAAATTTGGGTTTGATGAAATTCAACTTTTTCATGATTGATTATGCAAACTTCTTGTGTTTTTCATTCTTATATGATGATTCGAGTTCCCTTTACCAAGATTTTAGATAGATTTTAGTCAATTTTAATGCTTTGGTTGAAAGAGAATTTTAGAGAAATTTGAGAATTTAAAATTGAAATTGAGACAATGTTTGATCGATTGATGCATTGTTGGATGTTTGTATGGGTTGATTATTGAATTTAGCAATTGATTTCACAGTGATCTCACTCCAATTTAAGATTTTTGATGTTCTCATGCCTTTTGGAGAAACTGAAATCTATTTTTTTTGGTTGTTGATTTAAAGAGAATGGTTCTAGTAGATGTCCGAGCACTTTTAGCCAACCACAATCAACTTCTGCGTCCGACCTTTAGATCGACCTCATCACTGATGATCGATTGATTCAACTCTCCAAGCACTTAAGATCGATCAATCGTCACCCAGATCGATCGATCCATATGCTCAGGTTCGTTTCACTTCTCCATTGTCTCTCTTTATGTTCCTATGATATTTTTTGTGTAAGTTGTACTTCTTTAGATTTATTTTCACACCGAGATGGTGTGAAGTAAGTCTGGAGGAGTACACTTTTGGTGACTAACGGGTTTTGTTTCTTTTTGAGTCTTTTTGTTATTTTGCTTGAGTCAGTTTTTGAGTCAAAAGCGTTGTAGGGAACTATGATTTTTGAGGAATAGCTATATTTTCAGGAACTTAAGTGACCATTGGTTCAAGCTTGACAGAGATCTATAACTATTGGAAAACCTAGAGATTGTACAACTTCTCAACGTTATCCATATCCTCTCGGGTATTCGAAGAATCTCATATCGACTTCACACTTAACTTGACTTTAATTTTGCTGTCAAGGGGCTTGGTATGCATTGGATCGAATTCCTCTCTTCTGTCCTCAAAAACTTATCTGTGTGAGTATGGTTCCCATCTCTTAGATATTCGAATGTTTTAAGATTCTGAAGTAACTATAAAACAAAGTTGAAGCAATACAAAACTTGGCTAAGGATAAAAAAATTTGGTCCAATGAAGCCACTTTTGCTTTCATTCTTTGAGTTGCTAAAGAACCAACTAGTTGAAAAAATAAAATGATACCCTAGGTAAGTAGGGAGATATCTGGTTGGTCAACCAATNTTGGACAACCAATAAAAAAATAAAATGATACCCTAGGTAAGTAGGGAAAGATTGGTTTAGCATCCGATAGAAAAAATAAAATAATACCCTAGGTAAGTAGGGAAAAATGGCTGCAAAGTGAATGAAATGAGAGGAAAGGTTTCTATTCAAGTCGAGAGTTGAACTTAAGTAATTCCCTAAATAGTTTCCCTAGTTAGATTCCTATTTCCTGATGAATACCCTATGCCTGATGCCTTTTTTATTTATTAGTTTTATATCGTTATTGCTTTGTTTTGTTTCATTCCCACCATTATTTGATTTGTCTTAGCTTGAGTTTAATCTAGAGATCGATAGTGTAACCATTGGTCCTCGTGGATTTGATCCTTAAGTGCTACATCGATACGATACACACGAGAGGTTAAATTGGTATAATTAACCTTGACAACCTTCTTGAGCTGAGATTTGTCTAAAAAAAGATCATGTTCAGCTATCACGATTTGAAACCTTGGCCATCAAAAATTTCTAGCAACGGTCCTATCGTTGGAGCTGATTGAAGCATGGGTACTGGCATAGCTACATTAGCATGTTGCAATGTAGCATTTTGACCAGTAACATTTCTGTTGAACAAGTTTTGACGTATCGTCTCATCATTCTGGTTGTCAATAGGTAAACCAATGTTTCCATCAAGCATCTGATCATCCATGGGTGTGTCTCGGATCGATGTGTTATTGGTAGACATCTGAAATGATGAACATACTTGATCAGAATAATGTCATGATTTCTTAAAATAATTTGAAATAATTTGTAGAATCTGTTAAGATTTACAAATGTTGTGTTAAAAAAATTTTGTGAGTATAAAATTAAATAAACAATCTACAAAGTTGTTTTGATAAATTTTTTTACAAATTCATTTAAAATCATTTGAAACCAATTTGAAAAACCATTTTTTTTAAGTTTGCAAAACTGTTTTTAAAATTTTTTTTTTATTTTAAAAATTCAAAATAATTTGTGGTGATATTAATCTTGCAAATATGTTAATAATTTTTGTTCAGTTTTCTCAAAAACCCAAAAACGACTCGCAGAGAAAACGCTTGAAAATTCTATTTTTTGATTAATAAACTATCCGCAGGTACTTAAAAAAAGATAGCTGATGCTATTTTTTAAATCATTTATTGAGGAAACGATCTGCGAAAACACTAGAGTGAATTGTAGATACTGTTTACCGAATAAGAAATCTGTAGAAAACATTAGTAGGCAATGCAAATAAGCAGAATTCAAAAAAGGAAAACCAAATCCGAACAATATTTTTAAACTCAAAATAGGGCAGACTTAATTGATTTAAGACTATAGGAACCTGATTGCTCGAATTCGGGTTAGCAAAAGAAAACAATGATAAATGATAAAAAGAAAAAAATGGTTAAGGAAAACTCACAGAGCTGAGACGAATGTCTTGTTACCTCAACTCAATAAATGTTCGTAATGTACTCGAGTTGGTGCGTTTTGAGTTCCAGGATAGAACTATAACTGAGACCGGTCAAAGATACACTGACGATAAGAATCTACAAAGTAAAGTGTCTACTATACACTCTCGAACTCTAGACAGACAGTGAGAGATTATTTATTTTTGTTGTTTCTCGCCTGAAGCAAGTTTACAGTATGAGAAGAGGAGCTTGATATTTATTGGAGGAAGAACCTTGGTCTCCAAGCTCGGGAAAATATATCAATTTAATACCTAATCACGGAGATCACTCATCCATCTAAGGCCAAATTGTTGAGATAACGCATCCATTTAATACCGTATCTTGTTATGTTTATTACTTATTTAATCGGAGACATTAAACACAAGGCGAGAATCATGGAACCTTTAAGAGCCTTTAATAGAAGATCTTTGCCATTAAGGCTAAATCTTTTTCGTAGGTTTGGCCCAAAAAGAATACGCGCATTGTGGGCCAGAGGCCCACATTCCTCCGAGCCCAAAGCACCAACACCGGTATTGGCACGGCATGTCGGTGGTGATGACGTGCACATGTGGTATTTTCTTTCTCTCCTACAAGCTCTCTTAACTAGTTTACAAGTGTAATAGTATATATACACAAGCAACCAAGTTATTATCAATGTGAGACTTTGGAACAACTTATTTAAGTTGTAGGCTTTTTCAAGCCCAATCCCATTTCTCATTCAATCATAACCGTTATTTGATCCATTAAGTCATTTGGCTATAACGACCAAATCGTGGTCCAACAATGAAACATAAAGAAATATAAAATATAGACTAAACAAACCTAAAGAGCCTAAATTTTTTATTGTTTTATAAGTCAAGTCATAAAGATCCAAGTTTTTTTGAGAAGAACATGAGATTAAGATCTCTAAATCGTGAAAAAAACAAATAAATATAGATTGAAATAATTTGATAGATTACGCAAATAACATTCTGAGTAATCTATAGCAAAGAACACTTATACAAGACATTGTAAAACTAAGTAAAACACAAAAATATATTGAAAATTCAATTTTAAAGTTTGTTTATAAACCTTATAAAAATCTTATAATTTTAAGTTATAAACATTATTTCAGTATTTTGATTTTATAATATTTCATGGTTTTATAAATCTATATTACATTAATACCTTATAAATTGATTTTTTATAAGGATTCATAAGATCATTTATAAATAGAATATTTATAAAATCTCTAATAAAATTTTATAAATTTATAAAATAAAATTTTAAGATTAAATAAAAATTAGCGGGAACAAAAAACTTTAGCGGAAAAAAATTTTGGCGGAAAAAATTTGTTTTTGTGAAACACTTTTATAAAACAATATTTTGAGGTCATTTTTGTCTTTTTCCCTTAGTGAAGAATTTTTTTGCGAAAATAAAATTGAAGGAATATTTTTATGAAAGAGTATAACAAAAAGGGTATTACTCAAAATTTTTCTAAAATATACACATGCAAAGCTATTGAAAATTCCCTTTTTTTTTGGTCAACGAAAGGGAAGAAAACCCTCCCCAAAGCTTATATTATTAAAAAAACTGCAAAAGTTAACCAATACAAATATGTCTAGAAACACCAACACCAGTCCTATCTTCATCCATAATCGGAGTCAATATGGCTGGTGGTAAGCTAAAAGAATGAAAACCTGATGCTAGAGTAGAAGCATAGTTAGCTAACCCGTCCGCCAGGTGGTTAGCTTCTCTATACACATGTGGAACTCGGACAATCCAGTCTTTTGAAATAAAGTCATGGCACAAGTTTACCAGGAAAGACAGGGGATGCGAAGCAGTAATCCCTGAGTTAATAAAACCAACCACTAGCTCCGAATCCAACTCAACTTCAACACGGATAGCTTGTTTTTCTCAAGCCATAAACAAGCCATAGTACAACCCCTCACAGTTCGGCCAAAAGTGCAGAGCAAATACCAATATTTAGCAAAAAACCTCCACACCAATTCCTTTGCTCATCTCTCAGAACTCCACCCGCATAAGCCAGCCCTAAGTTACCTTTTGATGCACCATTTTTAAGTTTCAACCAACCAAGAGAAAGAAGAGACCATGAGATTAACTGATCAACGCGGGCAGGTTTAGGATTACCCTCGCGATGCTTAATGTAAGAAGACCATGCTTCCGTACTCTTCTCCTTAACAAATACAACTCTATTACGACAAGATCATTGAGAGTTGAAGACATTAGAACAACACCACCGCCATGCCCACCAAATAATTGTCGCAAAATAAGTGGACCAAAGGAATATTTTCAAAGAGATCATGGCAACCCAGATTTGAAAAGAGCCATCGTTTGTTCAAATAAAATTCCTATTTTAATAACTACTTACTATATGAATTCCAATAATCATCAGCATTTAAGGAACTAATTATATTAGGAATGTATAAGAACTAAATCAACAAGAAAGGTGTTCAATTTATGTAAGTGTAACGATTAGAGATACCCATGAGAGAAAAATCTTATGTTCCATAATCATATATATTGTTATCACAAATCAAATCGTTACACGTATAAAGAAATCATTGAAGCACAAGAGGAAAAGATAACAATATATATGTTGATTATGGAACATAAGATTTTCTCTCATATAGATATTGTTGTGATACTCAAGCAATGTATCTTAAATACTTTTGTGATTATAATTTTATTTTATCATAATATTTTTAATAACAAATTTCTTATAATAATTTCTGGTCAAATGGAATTTATTATATAAGAGATTCTCCAGTTTTCTTTGTAGGGTTTGTACAAAGAAATTTTAGAGAAAATCGAGATATAATGAGGCAGGTTAGAATTATCATATTTATGACTGTAGGTTATGCGGGTTGGCTTATTTAACTTGCAAAAAAATGGACCTGCAATAGAGCGGATTAAATGGGGCGGATTAACCCTAATTGACACTCTTATGCATAATCTATATGTTGCGAAACATTTTTAATAATATAAAACATAAAATTGATAAATAAAAGAGCTAAAATTATTTGTTAACTTATTTTATATGATTTGACTTTATAAAATTAAGAGACGATTATATTTTATATTAGCATTATATATTATCTGATATTATAATTTCTATTTAATTTGATTATTAATAAATTTTAATTATTTTGTAATTTTTTATACGTCCGTAAGTTGGTCCGTTGACCAAATGGTCAAAACCGCATCAATCCGTTGTTCATGACGGACTAGCCCACAAAGCTCACTTTTTATTTGGACATAAAATATATAACGCTCACATATCCCATAACAGAGCGATTTAAGCATAACCTGCCATTTTAAGGTAGTGTTTACACCCCTATATGTATGTATTACTAAAGTAATAGAGATATGAAATTGAATTAAACAAAAATTTTTGAGGTATTGGGTACAAGTGATATTTTGTTTTAGAACTTTATTTTTTGATTATGTCATGTGCAAAAAAAGAAGATAGAAATTTCGAATTAAATAAACGAAAAAAGAAGTTTAAAATTAAGGGGTTGTTATTGGATTCATACTTTGAGGAAATTTTAATAAAATTTTAGTTATAGAAAGTAATAAAGATTTTGAAAGTTTAACATATTTTTGCAGAGTTTTAATGAGTTTTGCTAAGATTTTCAGTGAGTTATCCGAAAGTTTTTAATGAGTTTTGCCTGAAACTTTCAAAGAGTTTTCTACAGATTTTTAATGAGTTTTTCTTAAAGATTTTCACATAATTTTATTTTATAGATTTTTATTTAATCTTGAGTATTCTAACAGATTTTTATATCCATAGATTTTCACATACAAAACATATTAAAAATATAAATAAAATTTTTATTCTGTATTTTTATTTTTTTATATATAGTATAAATTGAACTAACAAAACGCATGAATTATAATATTTTCTCAAAGCTTAAAAGTATGTCAATTTTGTTAACTTTTTGTATTATTTATTTTATTTTATTATTTTCAGATTTTACTTCTCTTGATTTTTATATCTTAAGAAAAAAAAATTATATATATATATATATATATTTTTAATCATAATGAATGACTTCGAGAATACCTAGTCAAGATACAATACTTTTGAAGATTCTATTTTGTAAAGGAATATGTATAGAATCAACAAGTCAATAACACAATATTTTAATTGAGTGACAATATGAGACTCTCTCAAAAAGTTTGAGTAACACAAAACTTTTATAGATTTTTTAAAATCATAAATCCAATAACTCTAGATTTATAAAGATTTTAGAAGAATTTTGACAAATATATAAACTAATAACACCAAACTTTAATAGTTTTAAAAAACTTGACTTAATAATACTAGAATCTTAATGACATTTAATAACACTAAAATCTTGATTCATTTGCTGCAAACCGTTTCGTATATATTGTCGCTATTTCATTTTTTTGATTTTACATCTATAATTCACATTAATAAGAAATCTTCTTTCTTATTTGGCCATATAATTTCTACGGGCTTGTTATCACGTTATTTTCATGGTTCACAAGTTTTGATTGTTTTGATTGATCAGCTTATTTATGTCGCGCTACATTTTGTCGTTTTTAGTGCTTTGCTTATTCTAGAGGTGAGCTTATTAAGGCAAGTCCAACCGGACTGCAAAACGTTAAAAATAGCGTCCATTTTGCTCCAACCCAACTGTATAATTTGCACCAAATTTTTATATTTGGTGTTTTGTAAACACTGCCACACCAAATTTGGTGTGGTATTGTTCACAAAACACCAAAAAAATATTATTTTATTATTATTTTATAATATGTAATAATTAAATATATTATTTATAGATATTTAGTTTTATGTATAAAGGTTGATACGTAATCAATATTCAAACTCAAACCTGATGTATATCCGAATTCGATTCCGATTTGTACCTGAATCTGTTCTTTATCCGAATCTAATCTATATCCAAATTCGATCTATATCCAAACTTGATATATACCACAACCGATCTATATCTAATATATATTTAAACTTAATTTTAATATTTTATTTTTTTATAATTAATATATAATATTTTTCGCACAACATATTTAAATTAATAAAAATTTAAAATACATAATTAAGTACAAC
>OVBA01007018.1:0-15637 GCA_900406435.1 Lepidium aucheri
TGACAAGGAGGATAGTTTACTACTGAAATCAGCCACTGTTTCATCTTCCCCATAATCAGATTCTCGAATCGAGATGCCAAGAGGTCGATTCGTGTTCTTTTCACACTTGTTGTTCCTTCGAAGCCAACCTCGAGAATATCCCAAGCCTCTTTTGCACTTTTGCAGCCCTGAACTCGTTTGAACTGATTTGGCTGTAACGAGTTGAANCACGAACAAGATTTCCTTCAGCATCTTTTATCACAAGATGTTCCCAACCCTCTTCTACAGCCAACCAGGCATCGGAATCAATACCTTGAATATGCTGAGCCAACTTTACCTTCTAGTGTCCATAATTATCTGGATCGAGTTTAAGTGTCTTTGCGACCACAACCATTTGTTGCTGTGAGTTGTCCATTGTGTCCGCAGGATCCTACACCTGTCAACAATAGCAAACATTAGGCGGCGTACCGCTCTGATACCAATTGAAAGAGACAAATCTAGCAAGGCAAATGATTGTTCAAACTGAGTTTTACGTTTTATTAGAATTGTGCTTTTCTACAAAAGACAAAATTCCAATGGATCTATCAACCTAGATAAAACCAAACAAAACTACTCTTAATCGCTAACCTAAACCTCAAGTCACAAGCTCTAGAAACTTAATCTCTAAATTCCTAAAAACTAGTTTTGCACTTGAGATCCCTTTTATAGATTAAGGGCTCGGTGAGATTCATTCCTACAAAACCGCAATCTTAAAACAAATCTTATCAACAGCCTTTGATAAGATTTATACTTTGTTTTTCAAATTTAAACTCTAAATCTTCTAGAATCCCTCACGTGATATCTTCAGCTCCTCACGTGCTCTCCTTTGCCGCTTCACATTTAACTATATATAACTATAGAGACAAGAGCAGTGGGAAGTTACATGTAAGCACCAGTTCGTCTGAAACTTGTTATGGAATTTGGGTTCCCTATATTTAGAAGACATCGGGCATGTCTTTTCCAGCCAGGCGACAATGATCCATGACCAGTGACTTCAAGACACAGACACAAATAACGACCGTTACTTCCTTTGGTACAGGCAAATAAATTCCTGCAAGAAAACGAATCAAAGAATCATCAACACTATATATCGAGGAGATCAATTTAATTTACATTGACGAAAACACTTTCAAATTCTTTACCATTTGCATCCACCAACAATGAATAGCTCAGAATAAGTTCTGTTCATTCGCAAAGACGAGAAATTCTTAATAGCCCATGTGAATTTCTTCGCCGACTGATTACTCATTGTTCTTGCAAAAAAAGAAGAGAAGAAAAACCCTAGAATGCTTTATTCGATTATATATTAAAAAAAAAAACGGAAAACCCAAAATCTGAGGGCTTCCTGTCGGACCAATATTTTTTCTCTAAATAATTTTGTCATATGGTCCAAAGAATTTTTTTCTATGACTAAGATGTTCCGGGTCAAGGTCCATACATTCTTTCTGGATGAGGCCCAAACCATTTAGTATAATTCTCCTTTGTAAAGTAGACCCCTCAAATGGATTTGAACTCATGACTTCTTTACTAGAAAAAACCACTTGACCAAGAGTCACTTAGTTATGGCCCATGTTATAAAGCCCGACCCGAACAATGAATCAGACTGCCTTCCGGGTCACCGGGTCATAGGGTCAACCGTAGATCGACCGCGGATCAAAAAATTAATAAGATTTTCAATAATTATATATATATATATATATTCATTATGATATTTTTAATTATCAATGTATTATTCTAAACATTTTTCTAATAATGAGGTAAATGATGATTAATGAAATATGAATTTAGAGATCTTAAAAGAAATCTAGAGCCATCATAATAGGTAGAGAGAAACATTAATCGAAATAAACAGAAAAACTGAGACAAATGAACAATAACTACGTTGAGACAAACAAATAAAAAACTAAGATAAATCATTGTTAAGTTATTAACTATAACAAATAAGGATTAGAGGAAAAAAACAGAGGTTACATGAGATGAACTACATAAAGCACATATTTGTGAGAAGGAAGAGATGAAGGTTTTTGCCAAACAAATTAAAAAAGCTCTAATAATAAGTATAAGGGTTTTAACTATTAAATCTTATATTTTCATCACAATTTGAACCCCTTCTCTCAATGCAGTAAAACGTTTTAAAAATCAAACACGTTTACTATTTTGGATTGACCCGTTCAACTGATTTATCCGGGTTGCGGGTAAATAGGGGGTTTTTCCGGATTTTATCAAGTTTTTAAGTAGTCGATTATTGCATATGACCTAACCTGAATGGTGTAGCGAGTCACCGGGTTTACCGGTCCGACCACGGATCCGGGTCGGGTTTCAAAACAATGGTTATGGCCCAAAGATCAACTTTAAAATCGATTGGTTAAGTGAGTGAAAAATATGATTGGATTGGATTTGGATTTGGGCAAGCATGATAGAAAAATTCTAATAAGCTAAAATTTGGTTTTTTTTTTTGGTTTCGGTTCGAATTTGGGTTTGCTTTTTCAAATATATAAATTTATGACTCATTTGGGTATTTTTTCGGGTTTGGTTCTTTTAATTTGGATTGATTTTAGTTTGCTTTTCAGGCCTCTATAACAACATCTCGAAAAAAATATTCCAAAATTTCAACACAGGTCTAACAACCTAAATGGTCACAGTTATAAAAAACAATCAAAATAAAATAAATCTCATGTTATAACGAGGGTATAATCCTAGTTTTTCTTATATTAGATATAATATTAGTTAGATATATATATATATATATATATATATTTAGTCTATGTATTCACAGATAAGATTGTTTAGGTTTCTCTCGTATGGACTCTTTCACTCGTATTTGCCTTCAATATTGGAGCATATGTGATATAGATACGCATTTTTCTGCTTCATCAACGAACCGCTGCGTACAAGGAGTTAGATGGCTACCACGGCCATGATAGGGACCAAAAATATGCGTTTTGATATTAAAAGGTGAACACATTATTAGTGTTCCGGTTTAGTTCAATTTATGCTTCGGTTTATTGTGAACCGCTTCATTCTTGTTTTCGATTTCTTTGTTCCCGGAAGAGGGTGTGTTTTTTCATATTGAGTTAGAATCAAGAAATTTTATAGAGTGTTCTAGATGAGATCTTTTGTCAAGATGAGAAAACTTGGTTGATTTAGAAAAGACGTTTCTTGTTAATAGATTGTGTTAAACTTTAACAATTGGTTAATTTAGGGTGCTTAACAAAAATGAGATAGGTCTTGTTCTTTTGTCCATCCAGATGGACCATCTGGATGACGATGAAAATTGTTGTTTTTTTAGACATTTAAATGTGCCTCATCCAGATGGAGCATTTGAATGGTTTTATCAAACTCATCCAAACTTTTTAAAAATTTCAGATGAGTTTGAATAATGCATCCGGATGGAGATGTACTTGTAGAGAATTTAAAAATACTAAATTACCCTTCATTATTTTTGAAAGTTACATCTCTTTTATTTCATTATTTACGTGGAAAACATATTTTTGCTTCTCATTTTTATTCTCTCTCCTCGTTTTTACTCTCTCTCCTCATTTTACTGTCTCTCCTCTTTTTTACTCTTTGTCCTCTTTTTACTTCAACTCCTTTTTTTAAGCTCTTTCCTCTTTTCAACTTTCACTCTCCTCTTTTTTTTCTCTCCCCTCTTTTTTACTTTCTCTCTCCTCTTTTTTACTTTTTCTCTCCTTTTTACTTTCTCTCTCCTATTTTTTACTTTCTCTCTCCTCTTTTTTACTTTCTCTATACTCTTTTTACTTTCTCTCTCCTCTTTTATCTCTCTCCTCTTTTTAACTCTATCTCCTCTTTTTATCTCCTATTTTTTTACTCTCTCTCTCCTCTTTTTTACTTTCTCTATCCTTTTTTACTTTCTCTATCCTTTTTTACTTTCTCTATCCTTTTTACACGTTCTCTCTTCTTTTTTTACTTTCTCTCTCCTCTTTTTAACTCTCTCTCCTCTTTTTTATTCTCTCTCTGTCCTCCTTTCACTTTTCCTTCCCACTTTTCTACATTCTCTCTCCTCTTTTTTATCTCTATATCTTCTTTTCGACTTTCTCTCTCCTCATTTTACTCTCACTCCTCTTTTTTACTCTCTCTCCTCATTTTATACTCTCTCCTCACTTTACTCTCTCTCGTCTTTTTTACTCTCTCCTCTTATTTACTTTCTCCTCTTTTTTATCTTCTCTCCTCTTTATTTACATTTTTTAACATAAAGCATGTCATTTTTAGTCATTTGGTTACAAACTACATCTAACTGATTTATCCAAATGCACAAAGAAACATAGCTTCATTCAAACGCATCATCGTGATGATGTTTTCAGATGAAGAAAAGAACATCATCTAGATGGATCATATTAACGCATTATCCAAATGGATCATTCGGATGAAGATTCTAGATGAGGAAAAGAACATGACCATACTAAAATTAGAAGAAGAATAAATAATCATAGATTTCATGTATCTAAATGAGATGATTGTTTGACAAAAGAAAATTGGCATGATTTTTCTTCAACTACTTTTGTAAAATGAGATTTATTTTAACATAATTTAAGTTCAAATTCTTATAAAAACCTCACAATATCACTATTAGGTTACGGATAAAAAAATCTCAAAACTAATTGACAACAAGTAGAGAGACTCATATCTTATATTTATTTCTGATATGGAATAATAATCCCTAGTACATCAACCTTCCCTAACTCGAAATTTGAAGTGAGATCTCGATGTTTCCCTGACTAGTTTTTCCTGCATACCAGGAAAATGTTGATCAAAGAGGTCAAGTCGAATTTTCTTCAACATTATTAGGGAATAAGAATTAACGGCGAACACATTGTATTCTCATTTCCTGTTAGAGAAGAGAGAGTTTATAAGTGTCGCGACCATTGACTTACTTGTGAAGGTAGAAGCTGAAAACCATTGACTTCTACAGTTTATTCATCTTCGGACGGTTCAGTTGGAGAATAATCATAGTTGATAGTCCAAACATAGACATTTATACGATGGGAAACTCTCAACTTTCGAACTTTGGTAAACGATGAAGGAGAACTGAATCCAAACGATCACATATATAAAGAGTAACACTATTTCAAACCTTGACTCTTCGTGACTTAATACTCATTGACATAGATACCCAAAACCCTAGGGTTTACATATCTTTAAATACAAGAGTAATAGACACCCAAAACGACATGGTTTAATAAACTTATTTATCCAACAAGACTTTCTTCTGGGCCTGACTCGGCTTAATCTGTGATAAGAACTCTTACCCACTTTACTTCTCCACACGCACTTCCTCATTAATCTCTTTCCCTTCTCCATAAAAGCCAGAGGAATAGCTAGCTTATCAAAGGGTATTGGGACAGCGGACAGCAGACTTATCAAGGTTAATAAATTACTACGTACTACTAATCAGATACGAAAATTATATTCATCAGAAAAAGCATAATAGAAAATGGACAGAAACATGACAAACCCTAAAACTGAATCATTGATATTGTGGTAGTATAAAGATAGATCTCCTGAAATTTCTTTGCTACTGCATGGATTCATTAAATGTTTATATAAAAAGTTATAACGAATCCATTTTAAGCTTATTTTTAAGGTTAATTCTAAACATAGGTTAATTTTTATCCAAAAGACTATAACATGGTTAAAATGAAAGTTTCTTCTACTTTAATATATAAGATATGATCCAAAAATTATTATTATTTTATTTTTATGATTAAGAGGTTCCGGATAAAGGCACGTACAATATTTAAGAGTGAGACCCAAACCATTTAATATAATTCTCTTTTGGAAAATAAACTCCCCAAATGGACTTGAAATCATTACCTCTGTATTAAGAAAACCATTAGACCAAGAGTCACTTGGTTATGGCCCAAACATCAACTTTATATTGATTGGTTAAGTGAGTGAAAAATATGATTGGATTGGATTTGGATTTAGGCAGGCATGATATTCATTACCCATTTTTGTAAACAACATATAAACAAGAATATAAATATTTACATATAATATGTGAAAGTTCCAGTTTATATATTTTCCTTATACTAGATATAATAGTAGTGATCGAATTCTTCTGAGTCTGATGGTTAGGGTTTGATTTTACCTTCGAATAACTATGGTATTTAGGGTTTGATTCCTCCCTTCTACCAATTTGGCAGATTAAATAGGAATTTTAAGGATCGAGTTAACCTATGGATCGAATCTTGTCGATCCAATTATTAATTAAGAAAATATTAGTGAGATATATCTTTAGTCTTTTATGTACTCACATATAAGATTGTTTAGGTTTCTCTCTGATAAGATTGTTTAGTCTTTATGTACTCACGAAATAAAATGAAAATGTCTTCGGCTTTAATATATAAGATGTGGTCCAAAAATTCTTGAAAGAAAAGAGCAAATCAAGCTTATAGATTCTTCATAACGAAGATAAGAAGTGAATCGAACTTCCAATTTCTAATTTGGCTTTCGAATTTAGAGTCAATTTTGATTCTATTTTCGCGAAAGGTTGAATTGGCCTAGTCAACGCAAAGTTGAGGGTTTTTTAAAAAGTCAACAAAAAATCTGAAGGTTTAATCAACCACATCCAAAGTTCAATGTTTAATCAGTGATTTTCCCAACTTACAAAGTTAAAATGAAATTTTTCCCATTTGAAATCATAACCTCTTTATTAAAGAAAAAATTGGACCAAAAGTCACTTGGTTATGGCCCAAAAATCAAATTTAATTTGATTGGTTAAGTCAGTGAAAAATATGATTGGATTGGCTTTGGACTTAGGCAAGCATGATATCTATTACCCATTTTTGTAAACAATATATAAACAAAAATATGAATATTTTACATATAATATGTGAAAGTTCCAGTTTATATATTTTCCTTATATTAGTTACAATATTAGTGGTCGAATGCTTCTCAGTCTGATGGTTAGGGTTTGATTCTCCACTCGAATGACTACGGTAATTAGGGTTCGATTCCTCCTTTTACCAACTTGGCTGATTAAATAGAAATTTTAAGGATTGGATTAATTAAGATATGGATCGAAGCTTATCGATCCAATTATTAAGAAAAAAATAATATTAGTGAGATATATTTTTAGTCTTTATGTACTCACATATAAGATAGTCTAGGTTTCTTTCGTATGGACTCTTTGACTTCTATTTGCCTTCACTATTGGAGCATATGTGATATAGATACGCATCGTTCGTATGGACTCTTTGACTTCTATTTGCCTTCACTATTGGAGCATATGTGATATAGATACGCATCGTTCTGCTTCACCAACGAAACGCTGCGCACAAGGAGGACTTAGATGGCTACGGCCATGATAGGGACCAAAAATATGCGTGTTGATATTAAAGGTGAACACATTGTTAATGTTCCGGTTTATTTCACTTTTTGATTCGGTATATTGTGAACCGCTTCACACTTGTTTTCAATTTCCGTTTTTTTCCTTCCCGGAAGAGGGTGTGGGTTTTTATATTGAGTTAGATTCAAGAACTATTTATAGATTGTTCTAAATGAGATCTTATGTCAAGGCGACATTTTTGTGTTGTATACAAAAAAGTTGGTTGATTGAGAAAAGATGTTTCTTGTTAATAGATTGTGTATAAAAACACTTTAAAAATTTGGTTAATTTAGCGTACTTAACAAAAATGAGATACTAAAATTACAAGAAGAATAAATAATCATAGATTAATTTCATGTATCTAAATGAGATGATTTTTTACAAAAGAGAAAGGGACATTTAACTGGTAATTCCTTAACCGTCTCATCTAAAAAACTAAATCTGGAACCATCCAATTTTTTTTTCCGTCCTCATTTTTTGCACTTGTTTTTCCGTTTATTTGATTCTTTCATAATGTTCTCTTCTTCAATTCTATTACGACTGACATCAGGAATGTCGTCTACTAAGCTATAAAACCCCTCATCAATCCAAATTACTAAACCGTGACCACCTTCTTTCATAATGGTCTTGAGAAGAACATCAATTTCTTTGTTAGTACATTTATTGTCCCAAACAACAGGTGACAATTCGTTCATTACAGAAGTTACATTGCTCTACATTTTGTTCATTACAGAAGTTACAACAGGTGACAATTCGTTCATTACAGAAGTACAAAAAAACATTGTACTTAAAAATTTACAATAGGGAAAACATCGTTTTCATCTGTAAAAGGTGAATAGTTCAAAGTTGTTATGTCTTCAAAATACAATAGAATAAATCAAGCAGGTTTATTACCATACAAGCACCAAATCTAACTTCTGAAGAATATACTCGACAACCTTTAAAAACCAATTGAACTTATTGTTACTGAAGTTTACAACAACCCCGAAGGCAGAATCTCTTACTTTGTTCCACACTTTTTCACCAACAGCATAAGTAAATTCTTCTAACCATTCCGGATTGCATTGATAATTATACTTTTTTTTAAAATTTTGACTCTTTAGCAATTGTGAAAAGTCATTTTGGAGTCCTAACTCATCGTTCTTCTGAGTCGTCGTCCTATGAGAAAAAATAATTAAGGATCAATGACTTGTCCTATAGATTGATCGGTCTATGTTATTCCTAACAAAATTTTTTTACAGATTAAACAAGACCGATCAATATATCCAACAATCGATCAATTTATTGATGGTTTTAGAGTCTTATTTTAGGTTGTTTTGCACTTGTCTAGATAGATTTTTTGTTTATTTAGGTCCTTTTAGGTTTGTTTTGCTTTCTTTGCATTTTCATTTGGAGTTTGGAGTTTTATCTAGGAAAGGAGCAGAAAAGGAGCTAAAACTGGAGCTAAGAACAATTGGATCAACTGCTAGGCAAAAAAGATCGTGCAACCTCGGATCACTACCTCGTGGATTGCAGGGCAAGGACTACTCAAAACGCTCAAGAAAAGATGCCTCAGTCACCTGCCTCAACCTATTTTTTGCGAGGGAAGATTAATCTCTTCATCACAAGGATTACATTCGGACCATCCACTAAGTCTCAACCCATGAGGACCAAGACAAGAAGCACTCCTCGGTGCCCAAGCTCGTGCAAGGCCTCCAAGGGCAAGACTTACAGAATTCCTAGTTGACCGACTTAGGTCGGTTTGACCATTAGGGTTTTTTGCATAACCCTATAAATACCCTTTAATCACACTCTTATCAATTATCTGTTGTTTTAGCCCAAGACTCTCTCTATCTTTTATTGCTTTTATGATTAACATTGTTTAAGGTACTGTTATGAATATTTTTCTCTAATTGATGCTTGAAGGTTATATGATTTAAGTTTATCTTGTTCTTCATCTTTACTTTCTGCAATTTCATTTTAAGTTTATTTATGTTTATGCAATCTAGATCATCCCTACTCCTCCGTTCTCATGCCATGAGGTGCGAGTAGATCCGTTTGGATCTCAAGGATAGGGTGATCGGAGGTGAATACGTTGACTCCCTGGCCGTTCTAGCCATGATTTGAACTCCGATCTCTTCTAACAAGGTAAAGCTTAATGCTAATCTCTCCTTAGTCAAGAGAGATCTGATTTGGACCGTGACCTAAGGCTAGCGCAGATGGGAGCAGAGACCAAGTTCCTTGTTAGTGATGGCTTGATCTGCTGAAAAGAGATCTAGCATGTGGGTCAGCTGTTAGACAACTTGGGCTTAGCTTAATGCTTCTGATTCCGTCTGATCGCTGTGAGAGCCGTAATTGATCAGCTAATCCGGATAGGGGTCTTCACCGCGAGAACGGGTTGATCTAATCTAGTCCCAGTGAAGAGATCGCTCAAAATAGTCCGACGAGTTGGGATCGGCGAGTTTGTCGCTGATCAACCTCCCTATCCTCTAGATCTTTGCCTTGAATATAATTTTCATCTTATTGCAATTGTTGTGCTCTGTTTTTATGCTATTTTTCTGTTTTAGTCAATTCCATTCTGTTTTATTTTTGTCCTTTTGTGTATTTTGTCCTATTTTCTAGTTTTCAAGCTCATCTAAATATCATAATATATCATAGTGACAGAATGGTAGGTTACTTGGACTAGGATCTAGTATTAGATAGGTTGTTTACAAGCATCTCTGAGTATTTGGTTCGACAATTCCCATTTACTTACCACTATGCTCAATTGATTTGATTCTAGGATAGAAAAATCCTTTTATCAAATTCGCATCGTTGCCAAATCGGATGTGCTTGTTCCAATTTATAATTTACTAGTCTTAGGATCAAGTGTGTGTTACTGATACAATAAATTTTCTTTCTTTCACTCAGCTTGGATCTACAAGGACCAAGCTTCCATTTTCTTGACAAGTCGTTGTTTCTGTCCTTGCAGGCCTTGCATGTTACCCTCAACATTTGGCACCAAGGACAGACACAGAATCATCAACCTCGCAATAACTCCTGAGAGTTAAGCGAGTAGTTAGTGCGAGTTAGCCAGTTGATGCACACATGATCGAAGGGTTCTCACCACCTTCAGCCAATCATAGACGATATCAACCTTCTCACTCATGAGATCAGACGAGAGCGTACCACAATGCAACAACAACAGCCAGATCTGGACAATACCACGTCGGGAAGGACGATGGACGGAAAACCTCCATTGGTAAATAGGGCCGCCCACCAGGCCCAAGCACAAAACCAGCTCGTCGCCCTCACTGTATTGGTGCAAGTGATGCCCCGAACACACACACAATACGGAATGGGATCCAACCGCCGGCGATCCAAAACAATAACTTTGAGATCAATAACAAACTGATTCGGCAACATCCGTGCGTAAAGAGCTGAAGCAACTCCATGAGAAGCTAGACAAGTTGCTAATGGTCCACACCAAGCAAGTCAATCTTGTGGAAGAGGAAATGGTACAAGAGGGCGAGGACGAACAACTGGAGGAAATTTGTTTTGTTCAGAATCAGAGTGGATCTAAAGCGTGTGTCAACTACAAGCAAAACCCGAACTTGAGCTATCAAAGCACAAATGAAGTCTACCCACAAGATCAAGTGTATCCACTAAAGCAACGGGCTTGGATACCCAAGGAACAATGGCAGCAAAGCCTTAAGCCGGCACCAGCTCCAACTCAACCTCTGACCACAAAAGCGGACCAACCGGACATGATGAATATGCTCCAACAAATCTTGTAAAGCCAAACCGCAAACCAAACAAAAACTACCAAGAAGTGTGGAGAGGTACATAGCCGAATCGATGCAAGCTATAATGAACTCGACTGTAAGTTTGAAACCCTCAACGCATGACTAAGTATGTGGAGAGCAACCAGGCATCATCATCCACTAAAGCCACCAGTTAGCTACCCGGAAAAGCCGTTCAGAATACAAAAAAGTATACGGCTAAGTCAATTACTCTCATAACCGGAAGGGTGCTCCCATCAGTGGTTGGACCAAAGAAAAACGGTGAGAACAGCGTTATTCAAGCTAGGGGGGGACAGAACAAGCCAAGAGTAAAGCTGGTTGCATACAACTCGGGGTACACCTTATAGGCCTGAGCCACGAGGAGAATCTAATGATGATCTGACTACTGGAAAAACTGCACAACTCAAGGAGAGCCCTCGCTCGCCTGCGTAGCGAGGAGAAGAGCTAGACTGTCCCAACCTGAACGCAATAGAAGGAGTTGCACCTGTGGTTGCAACCAAAGCCAAAGCACCTTTCCCTTCGCGTTTAAAGAAGAATCAAGCGGAGAAACAAAAGGTCCTTTTTGATAAGCAAATGAGCGGTATAGAGCTAAAAATTCCTATCCTGGATGCTTTTGCCTTAATTCCGCAATACAAGAAATTTTTGAAGGACTCGTTTAAGGAACAAGAAGAAGAATGTATGACTGTTAGGATCTGATCATCTGGATCGGTATTGGTACCAGTTCTCCCACATCAGAAGTAAAAGTTTATCTTGGAAAAGTTGAGCGATCCGGGAAGCTTCACACTTCCATGTGCAGTAGGACATATAACATTCATTAACTGCTTGTGTGATCTTGGAGCATCCATCAGTTTGATCCCACTAATCACTGCACAAAAGCTGGAGTACTCAAACTTCAAGGATTTTAAAATCTCATTGGTCATCGCGGATAGAACAACAGGAAAGCCGAGGGGACTGCTCGAGGACGTACCAATAATTGTTGGCACTGTGCTGGTTCCTATTGATTTGGTGGTATTAGAGATGGATGAAGAACCCACTGTTCCATTGTTGTTGGGTAGACCTTTCTTGGTGTCAGTGGCAGCTTTGATTGATATGCGGAACATAACCATTAAACTAAAGGTTCGAGAAGGAGTTGGTATGATGTTTGACCTAAAGGAATGAAAAAAGAAGCCTACGATCGACGGGCAATGCTTTGAGATTAAAGGAACAATAGGGAGAATAGACGAGGATGCAAACGAGGGAGCTCTGATTCCTTTTGCAAACCCATACTAAGAGGTGTATGAAGAGTCAAGCTTCTGACTCCTCAAGACATGAGGCCGAGGAAGGTGTGCGAGTAGTGTTCACATTGCCTTGAACACCACTCATGACCTACTTGCACACCCTAGTATCCATTTATAGAAAGTTCTAGTCAAATATATCTCATTATAATTGAAATAAACTTACTATTCAGTGAAATCTTAAACATGAAGCTTAATAGTATAAATGCTTGAAATTGATTTTATTTTGATAATGTGGCTAACTGTTTATGGTTTTAGATATTACCACAAAGAGGGAGCTAATCAGGACTCAGAATAGCCAAAGAGAAAGCAACAATAATAGTTCAAGCTTGGTTTTTCTGAATGGGTAGTCAGGCCTCAGTGTATTCCGCGAGGAGGATGAGAGAGGAGGTTAGCTAAGGAGCGCATAAAGACAAAATTTGATTTTGTTCCAGCTCATCAAGTGGGACCCACAAACTAACATCTTTGGCGAAAATTTAGGAGAGGTCAAGTCAAAGTTGGACCAATCCAAGGGCTAAGATTGATCAAGAATTCAAAATTTGAAATCAACTGTTGGGATGATGCCAACGTCGAGGATGAATGACGAGCAACTTGGGAGCCAAAATTGTCTCCTTTCTTCTCCCTAGATTGTCTCCTCAAAGACCTGTAACAGTCGCCTATATAAATAGCTTCTCCCTCATCAGCTCCCTCATCCGATCTCAAACTCTCAAGCAAACAAAATTTCTCTCACTGCCAGCGAGTCTCTATTTCTTTCAAATTTCAAGTTTTTTCGATCAAAAACCTTGTCAAGCCTGTCTTCCAGAGATAAAAGAAAGGTGAAAGAGTTCGGTAGCAAATTCATGCATGATGCATGAAGAGCCAGAACGAGAGAAATGGCAGCGGTGTTGGAAGATTTACCGCCGGTCCGCCGCGAAAACAGGCCTCACCGATCATTGTTCAATTGGACGAGGATGAAACACAAGCTCAGACGAGGATCAAAATCCCGATAAGAGAAACAACAAGAAAATCGGCGGCTGAGCCGATGGACTAAAGATTTGTCCACGGAGAGGAAAGCTCCGCTCAGGCAAAGCGGAAAGGAAAACAGATAGCCTCGCCATCTAGCAGCGAGGATAGTGACGAGGACAATGAGTATGCTCAGCCCTCGCCGATGGAAGTCAAGTACGAGAGCGAGGAGAAGACAAAGAAAAATGCTGAGAAGAAGGAGAAGAAAACAAGGTACTGTAGAGACATTGAATATTTGAAGAGGGGAGGGTACTCAGAAAAAGAAGCAAGGAAGGCCTACGAGGAGAGAGAGGTATAAAAGAAAGGAAAGGCTGCAAGTGAGGCCAACGACTCCGACAAAGCGTATGAAGCTTTGAAGATGATGGGGATAAAAGGTACCTACTTCCCACATGCTAGAACCATGAATAAATTGGGTATCAATGAGGATGTGGATAGGGTGTTTAGCTTGCTTGGAATTAAGGTTTGCATGTATAGCGTGGCGAGCTCTTACATTGAGGAGACGTTGCAATTCATCGCCACCGTGGATCTTCTTATCTACTAAAAGTTGGAGACAGTCACGATTAAAAAGAATGGACTTGGGTATATAACATTCACCGTGTATGGTAAACTATGGTGACGTTAGAGGAGTTGGATTGGATTTTTGGGTTCCAATCCGTAGAAGCGGCATACCCGGATGTTGGCGAGAATAATACCAACGAGGTATGGAAAATGCTGTCTGGTTCCGGGGCATATGATTCATCATGAAGCAAGGGAAGCTGGATTCGCAACCCCGCCATCAATTACGCGAGGAGAGCCATAGCTAACGGGATCTTTGCTAGACCCTCCACCTTGCCGATCAACCTCGGGGAAATGCATATGATGGTTGTGGCGATGAAGGAGATTATTGGCACTAATCCGAGTGGGTTGCATATTGATGGAGATCAAGGGAACTTCGGGATGTCATTCGTGTTGGCAAAACACCTCTTCACGTACCGTGGAAGAGCAATGACGCAAGCGGAGAGAAGGTACGGGAAGACAAAGCACATCTACATTTGTGGAGTGGTTGCTCGGATATTGGAAGCAATGGGAGTGCCTTTGAACACTGAAGATTATAATTGGGCTGCACCCCAATTTATGGACATGCATTATCTTCAAGGGGCAGGCCTCATTGCTAAAGGCGAGGTTGAAAGGCGAGCTGTGTATAAGTTCGACCATCTAGGAAAGAAAGACACCAGAATACTTCTCCCTTGCCCAGAATACATTTCGCTGACCACGATGGAGAACATGATCGTCACCCCACCCCTCGCGGCTTTACTCGGCAAAAACCAGCGATGACATCAACTTCAGCAGGCAGAAAAGGAGACAGATGAGAAAGAAGTCGATCTAGAGTCTTACCTTTTGGAGGAGTTCACCGAGAAAAATCAAGGAACAACAGCGAAAGAAGACCACAAGCAGATTGGGAAGCTCGAAAAGTTGGGGAAGTGGCTGCTCAAGAAGGTGAAAGACCTCACAAAGGAAAAGGAAGAGTGGTTGAGCGAGTGCAAGAGGATATGGAGACCAATTGATGGATTGGAATCATCGTTTAGAGGAACAGCACCTCAACCTCGCACTCATGACTCGCCACCAGCGAGGAGGCATTCAACTTCAGCAGGTCTCATCTCACACCAAGCGCAAGAAGACCAGCCGCAACACCAATTAAAGGATATGATGCGCGTATACAAGCGGACCTGGAAAAAAGGTAGAAGCACCGGACAGAACAAGAGCAAACGCCTCAGGAGGGTCCCTCGCACGCATCTCTCGCCGATCATTACCGCGAGGAGTACTGGAACAGACAGTAGCACATCGCACCGTGCGAAGGAATATCTCCAAGAGGGTACCCAAACCCTCACAGCTACACTCTTGAGGGCAAGAACGCCTCAACTGCTCACTTTTTTGGTTTTAGTTACCAAACTCCAACAATTTGTACATACATTTTTTTTGTTGGTTTTTGTTTTGCTTGTCTAGACAAGTCTCTCCGACTTCTATGCACACAAGGGACTGTGTGATATAAGTTTGGGGGAGGGGTCTAGAGTACTCTTACATTGTTTTTTGTGTTCTTATTTTCTATTTTGCATGCATTCGTTTAGGTTGTAAAAATCCGGTTAAATTTTTCTTTGTGCATTTGATTGTCGCATTCCATGAGACTTAAGGCATAGAAAAACCATAAAATTTGAAATTTTTTGAAAATGAAATCTGAAAAAATAGAGTGATCATGT
>OVBA01007019.1:0-15636 GCA_900406435.1 Lepidium aucheri
CCCGCCGGCGTCAACCTCGAGATCTAACCTTCGGGCGAGACACATGTTGATTTGAACGAAAGAGTGGCTGAGGACCAAGAGGCCCGAAGCACATATTTTTATATTGAAATTTTACACTAGATTTGTGTTTCTAATATTTTTTGTAAAATGTATTTATAAATTTTATATAATCAACAAATTTAAACATTTCTAAAATTTTAATTTAAACAAAAAATATTAAATTAAATGATTTTAAAAAAAAATTATCCAATTTCGTCCCTATTTAGTTGTAAAATATTTCGTCACGGTTTACTTGTAAACATATCATATTTAATTTGTTGTAAAAATAATCCTCTCTAATTCGTTGTAAAATAATCATCTCCAATCCGTTGTAAAATAATCCTCTCTAATTCGTTGTAAAGTTGTGGTTGAAAAATCGTTGTAAACGTTACAACGAATTCACATCGTTTGCTTTACAACGAATTTACAACGATGCTTGTAAGGTTTACAACAATTTTACAACGGACGTATTACGACGAAATTACAACGAGTTTACAACGAATTAGGGAAGAAAATTGGTGTTGTAAACTGTATGTCTTCTTGTAGTATTTTTTTTAGAAGTTTTTATAAACTTTGTATATGCTGTATAAGAAGTTGAACCAAATCAATGTGGAACCACTAGATGGTGCCACATCACATGCTTGAAAACGTTTCTTTTGTCTCAGTAAATTCAGTGGAGGAAGAGCTAGAAGAGTATGATTGAGATAAAAGTCCGGTTCGTTTAAGCTCCTCTAGTCTTTGCTGGATAATGTGAACACTAGGCTGAGCATTCACATTAAGCATACCACAAGAAGGAAACATAGAGATAAATTGCCTTGAAGGTACCCATTTAAACCTTTGAGTGTTACTCAGAGAAGGTCTTGGATTCCGCTGAAGATGTGGTAAGTTGAGATATGCATCATGACCATATAGAGTTGAGATATGAGCATTCACATTAAGCATACCACAAGACCTAACATTATTAGTCTATAACAAAGCCTGTGTGTATATATGTACATGTTCGAGTGTTGTGTAGTGGTCCATACATGAAACTAGTTTGCTAATTTAGAAAAACTAAAATAAAAAACAAAACAAAAAACTATTTACTTATCTGTAAGAATGAATGAATGCATCAGCAATATCATCAGTGATAACAGATTATACTTACATGAAAAAAGCACTTCATTTCTATTTTTTATTTCTATTTTAAAAATAAATAAAAATGTAAATTAAAATATATATATATATATATATATATATATCCATTTGAGTCTCTGCCCATGTCCTGCAAGCTGCAAAATCTGCTTGACTAATTAAGCAGCAGCAACAGCTTCAAAGATACAGCAGCAATAACAGAATAACACAACAGCCATAAACTAAACAAAGTAAAAAGATTCATAACCATTTAATGTCCATTATATATACACACATTGATGCAACAATTACATATATCTATACACATTTCACTTTTCTATAATAAGACAGTCTATGTCTTCTGTTTAGTTTCTGATCAGAGTAACATAGGTTCCAAAGCTTTTCACTGATCCCTAGCTATCAAAATTCTGTTCTGCATTTACTGACTTACCAAAGCTAGATATGAGACTCATTAACAAATCAGAATCATAACAATAATCTTTAGAACATGCATGTTATTAGACATTCTTGTGTCATATATATATATATATATGTATAATTTATCTCATAATTGTATATTAAAATAGTGCTTAATGTCATTCTAATTATATATCTAAATCAAAAGACAAAGAAGACTTTCCTTTCTTAGTAAAGAAGTGATGATCTACATCAACATTTGCAGCTTCCATTGCTACTAATGACTCATCATCACTGCTCATTAACCTCAACTGAAGAAGAGAACCTGCTCCAGCCATTGAAACACTTCCACGTGTCATACTTGATGATTCTTCTTCCACATTTCCTCTTCTTCCACACTCCATATCAACTCCAAACAGTCTTAATCTCTTCTCTCCTGATCTTGAAGCCATCGAAGCTACTTGTGTAGCTCTTCTTTGCATAATCACAGGCACAGATTCAATCACAGCCGTTGGATTAATCCTTTCCATTGACCTCACATAGTATCCAATTCCTAGATCTCGTTGATAAAGATTGTGAGTTTGGTACATCTGATGAGGGAAAGAGTAAAACCTAGGAAACATAGCTTGATGAGAAGTTTGATGATCAGGAATCTTTGGTCGTCTTCTCCAATCAATGTAAAGCTTTTCTTTATTACAAGAATCTCTTTGAAATGAAACAATATCTCCAGCATCAAGCTTCTTGTCTTTAACAAAACGACTCCAACCTTTAGTCATAACATAACTTTGACTACTATTCCAATAAGAATAACGAAACCTCCATGAGTTTCCACTTCGATCTTCAAAGTTTAAAAGCAAACCTTTGTTGTTGTTGTTCTCGTTTGAATTATCTAAAGGAAAGTATCTCTCTGCGTGTTGTTTTGGTATCACAAGTCGATTTAGTTTCCCTACATCGCTTGGTGTTACTACTTTGTCGAACATATGTTCTCTTTCCATTGATGATGATGATGATGGCTTCTCTTCTTCTTGATTCATCTTTATCATTCTCAGATCTCTCAGGACAATAAAACTTCAGATAAACCCTAATTGAGAATATTTGAAGGGTTAAGAGCAAATTGGAGGATGAAGAAAAGTATGGTGAAGGATGAGATTGACCTAATTATACATATATAGAAAGTGGGTATTTGCCTAACTTCACTAATAAGCACGATTCTCTCTGATCTTTTATCTTTGAAGCTTTCTTCTCTCTACTGTTTATGGAGCAAGACACTCTTCAATTCCATGAAAGGAAAAGCACAATATCTCTCAAAACACAAGAAAGGAGAGAGAGAGAGAGAGAGAGTTGAGGAGAGAGAGAGGTTATGTAATAGTATAAGATTGAAAGAGAGAGATATGGGTTGAGAGGAGAGAGGAGAGAGGAGAGAGGGGACCCATGAACAATCTGGTTCTGTTCATGTGAGCTTCTTGTCCTTTTTCTACTATCCTAGTTCCTTATAGACATTTTGGTTTACATTTATTTACATATTAAATCATATCTATACACATACACTATTCTCAAGATCTAAGTGATTATACTTTCGTTACCAGCCTCACCTCGATCTGTAAATATCTAAATTATCAATGCTTTAATTAATTCCTCAGATTTTTTTCTTGTCAACGGCAATATCAATATGAGCCACAAAGACCGATCTATTAGCCAAATTCCTACATAAATTTTGTAGATAGTGGGATTCAATCTCTGGTTATGCATGTGCGTCTACCTTTAGTGAACTTACCACCATCCACTAGACTAATGCCACTTGATTAGTCTAATTAATTATGTTTTAAATAGAAATGTATTGAAATGGTAATTTATCATTTACTAATATACTATTTAGGTCATAACTGTTTGTAGTTGATTCTCATATTTGTTGTTTTTCTCTCCCAAATTTGATTATAGAAAGTTGTGTTTGCCTCGTATTACATTGTCAGAAATATAAGTACAGACTAGACTTTATCGATCCAATTATTGACAAAAAAAAATTGTTAGTTTTCGTACAAATATTAAATGCTCATTCCGACAAGCTATTTTGTCTTAATAGTTACAATCCAATATATATGTGGTTTATTTTACCAGAGTTTAATTCTATAAAAACATGCAATAGGATTTAGAGTTTCGTTATGGATTGGGTTCGGTCGATCTAATATTCTAATAAAAAAAAGTTTATTCTAAAAGAATATCAATTTTCATCTTTGAAATTATAAAGTTTCACAATTCTTTTACAAATCTTAAGGTACTACAATTAGGTTTTTATTCCCAACCAAAAAGAAAACAATTAGGTTTTTATTAGTGTGTACAAAACTAAATAGTTAGGATATGAGGAGAAATGAACCATAATTTCTTGTGTTTTTGTTTAGAAAAAACATATTATAAATGATTAGTAAAGAAAGTCGAGTTGCTCTCGGTCTGGTGGTTATGATGATCCAGCTAATGACTTAGTACCCGGGTTCGATTCCTACCTGCTGCATTATGGTAGCTTAAAAAAGAGATTTTAAAAGTGAGTTTTAGGCTATGAATCGGACCTTGTCAATCCAATATTGACAAAAAAAAAATGATTAGTAAAGAAAAGACAAATAGATTTGAGTAAACAGTTGATAATAAATGCTAATTATTGAGGTCTGTGGTATATAGGACGTGTTACTTCAATTTGCTTTTACAAGGACAATATGACATGTCGTTTTATTGTTCTCGTTTATCACTGTTGACTTTTTATTTATGTGTCCTCCTTCTTATGTAGACTATAGATTAATATAACATCTATTTATATTCAAAAGAAATAATTCATAAGCAAAGAGCTTATTGTATTTATAGTTACAAATGTTTGTGGGAAAGTAGCTGACATTTGTGTAAGTATTACTCACTCCTCAAAATGTAAGGTGATTTTAAAAAAATTATTTATTTCAATTTATAAAATGTTTTACGATAATTTTAGGCAAATTTTGGTGAATTGAATAATTTTTTACATTTTATATTTTGCAGAATCATCTATAATTAGTCATATTATATTTATATTAATTATTACTTTTTCTGTTTTAGTTTAGTTGTTAATCTAGAATTTTGCACACATATGAAGAAAATATGTAAATGTTTTCTTATGACTATTAAAATTTCAAATTATTTAATATTTTAATTATTGAAGTAGAAACAAATAAGATAATTTTGTATTAAAAACTACATTGGAAAACTAGAATAACAACTAAAGTGAAACAAAAAATTTAGTCTAGAATAATAATTAATCTGAAACAGAGCGAGTATATCATTTTGGAAAAATAATACATGAGGTTCTTAATATTTGTATTTTTAACTAAAATCCCTTATATTTTGAATCAGAGAATATATATATATATATATGAGATACAACCAACCGATAAATAGATCAATAGTTTAAATTTAGTATCAAAAATTCAAAAGACACAAATTTGATTCGTTTGTGAAGAGAATTCACATAAATTTTCTTGACCTCTGAAAAAAAAAAGAATAATGCATCAACATGTAGTTTCAAAGATGACGATCTCTTAGAAACCATAACCTCTCAGTTTATATGATACAAATGTAATTCATATACATGTTAGATACACTTAATTAGATTCTCATTAATCATATTCAATATTGACCATTTTTTTTTTCATTATCAAAAAAAAGAAATTGTCTTTTTTTCCCAATAAAACATTATTATTGAAAACATGTATATATATATAGTTTATGTATATTTGAGTCTCAAATTTGAACCTAACAAGTTTAATAGAAGAGAAAAGTTAGGAGGTGACGACTTAAACACATACCCATTTCTTTTAGAAACAATGATTACAATTTACAAATTTAAGCTAGATTCTTTCTTTCTTTTTTCTTGCCTAATAGATAAGGTCTTGTATTAAGGAGAATTGTCGTCTGTCTCCTCGAACTTATAAAACTAAATGACAGCGATTCATCAACATCTCCAATTGTTAAAAATTGTTGGCTGATTTCTTGATTCTGATTCTTATTTTATTTTATTTTTAAAAAGAATGATTTATACATTAATTAATAGTACATGCTTTAGACATCATTTATCATTGGTATAAATAAAGACGGGTGATCTAGTAATAATACTTATATTATAAATATTATAAATTCTCAAGTATTAGAGTTTGATTCTTTTTTACTACAAGGAAAAAGAAAAAAAAGATTTTAGAATATGAATTAAGCTTTAGCTATATATCAGACTTATCAATCGAATTATAGTAAATTTGACAAATAAAGATATCATCTATCATTTGATGTGAAATAAAATAAAATTATAATATGTATATGTTCATTTTTTAGATAGAAGAGTTTTTTTGTCAACGGTAATATCAATATTGAATTATAATGGCCGGTCCATTAACTTAATTTCTATATAAATTTTGTAGGTGATTATACTCGATCTCTAATTATGTATGTGTGCATGTTTTTTAGTAAATTTACTACCAGCCACTTAGACTAAATACCACTTCCTTATAAATTCTTAAAAATACAAGTATAATTAAATCGATACAATTTAAGTTTTATGTACAGCTCATTATTTAAGACCGACATCACGTAAATTATACTACAAAATACACATGTTGTTCTAGAACAAGACACGTGGCATTCACATGAATCCTATCAATAAATACTAAAACATTGTTTTTAAAAATATTTTACGTAAATTCATGTTGAATCTTATCGTTATTTACGTACGTGCTGAGTGGTCCTGAAAGAGACAAAGCACCATTCATGTCTCTCTGGCTAATTTTTGGAATAATCAATTTAGTAATTCTTAATTAAGTTTCGTATTTAAACAAAGGTTAAAGTTCTTGTTTATATTTTGAATTTTTTTTTTGAAAATTAAAATTAAAAGAGTAGGTGAATGTCATGGAAGAACATTGATCAATGTGGTCCAATTTCTCATCTCACATTTACAAAATTGAGTGGTCACAAAATTTTCAGGCGATGACTTGCTTTTCGATGGTTCTTCATTCAAGATTTATGTAAACATATCATTTCTATACATACTTATTCGAATTCTGATAAAAAAATACTGCAAAAATAAACATTTTGACTACTCTTTTTCTCTATATCATAATTAGGGTTTCAAGATAAACCATTTTTGTTAACTTATATTTTACTAATATAAACAAATACTACTCAAGTGGAACGATATTTACAAAAGATAAATCATAAAATAAACCTCTAAAGTTACAAGCGAAGAATTTTGTCTTATGATTCAATGATTTGAGAATCAAATGGAAAAAGAAATGATGGAATAAACTTTTCAATATTATGAAGTTTTCTAGAAAATAATAGAATGCCACCAATCTTTTAGGTTAGTCACTATTTTTAAGATGTCTGCGCAATTTGTATTACAAGAAATTAAAAGTATAGTGTTATTTATTTTATGTTTTTTATCAGTTTTAATCAATATAATCGCTATTTACATCATTTATAAAGAAAATAGTGACTCAAATATTTTAATGTCAATTTTAGCAATTGATGTAACTATTTTCATCACAATATATGTGATGTCTCCTGTAATTATAAAAGATGCAATAATATATTATTTTTATTTGTTATATTTAATGATAAATTACGTATAATGTGTTATTTGTTAATAAATAATTTTATATAATGTTATTTATTTAAACAATATAATATTACTGATGTTATATGTATGTTTTTTTGTAGTATAGTCATTTCTATTTCCGTTATCTATAGAGAAATAATATAAATTATGGTCTATAATATAGTTCGATTTCAGAATACAAAGCTATAAAAGCTTTGGTTTCAAGATTAAATTATATTAATTTTGCAACAATTAATCAGTCCAAATGTTACGCTAGTTGGATATCTTTTGATGTTTTCCTGCAAAGTAGTAATGACGAATAAAACAAAATTATTTCTAAAAAATGAAAAAATGTGAAAATTAAATTATGAAATGAAACGTTTATAAATTGGAGGAAATTGAGAAGGAGACATCGTAGCTTCGCCCTTTCCAAAGCATATACTCTCATAGCTACTGGACCTATCTATAATAATAATTCTATTATTATTATAATTCTGTTAATCTTTTCATTCAACATTTAAATTTGATTGCAACTTTGTCATAAATATTCACTATATGATTATGATGTAGTCTTATCGTTAATGAAGAAGACGACATCATCATTTATACACAATTTATATAATAATATTATTAATACGAATTAGAGAATCTGCTTAATCTCTTACATGATTGCTTTTTCTTTACAATCTGGATGATTCGAATTTGGGTAGTATGTCGTTATTGTCATAAGTTCGGCTAAAATTTAGGAACCGAGATAGTTTTTTTAGTTCGAAATAACTCAATCCATAATTTAAAATTTTCTTTCATCCTAATTACTAGACTGAAAAAATTATTCGTAAAAAAATTTGGAAAAAGAAGGGATATTGGACATAGCCTACGGGTATTAGCAGCTGTTTCCAGCTGATATAATTAACGGAATGCTTAGAGTATCCCTATTGCCCGAAAAAATGATCTCCCAAAAGATAACGGAGGCGTGCAAAGGTTTCCTCGGCCCGGACGGAGATTGACCCTCTAGTACAGAGACATAAGGGAGTTTGACTGCAAGACATACCGATACTAAGAGTCCTCTCACTACCAACCAGCAAACATCATAAGGGAGTTTGACTGCAAGACATACCAATACTAAGAGTCCTCTCACTACCAACCAGCAAACATCATAAGGGAGTTTGACTGCAAGACATACCGATACTAAGAATCCTCTCACTACCAACCAGCAAACATCATAAGGGAGTTTGACTACAAGACATACCGATACTAAAAGTCCTCTCACTACCGACCAGCAAACATCATCTAGCTTCTTGGAAAACCAAGAGAGTTATATATAATTTCTTAAATGATGTATACAATATGATATGAAAGTTCAAACTCAGAGAACATACTACCGCTATACTAAATTATTTTTATTATACCACTATACCACAAACGTGTTGGTTTATTTTAGTTACTTTCTTTATCAACTATGTTTTTCTTTCCTTTGTTTACTTAACTAAGAATTATCTGAAATGATAAGATTCATTTATAAGAAAGATAAAGAAGAAGATGGAGAGTTATAATATAATGGTGGATGGAGCTGTAGAAGTATGTGTGGAGATAAGAGAAAGGAGAGTATTAAAAGAAGAGTTTAGAGTCTTAGGGTAAGGACCACTTAGTTATAAATAGAGTAAAACTCAATTAGCTTTGTATTGTACTTAACTCTTTTAACTTTTTATGTCTACTTGCTCTTTTTATATCTTCTCTTACACCATTACTAACTAACCCTAATTTTTATATAATCCCAACTACAATATAATCTCTCTAAACTAATACTTTATAAATTCATATTCATTAATAACCTCTATAAAATAATATAATTTTGTAATTCCAAATTGAAGTTTTAATTTAATTAGTATATCGATTATAAATTAATAAAAAATTATAGTTTTAATGTAATCCCAACATTATTAATTTATAGAGATTTTATTATAAATCGATATTCTCTTCTTCTTAAATATTCTTTTATTGATATTAGCTGGACATGGTTTTATATAGTCTTAATTCTTATTGATAATCTTTGTAATTCTTTTTAAACCTAATATCTACTTGAATAGAACTTTGCGAGTTTACGACTTAAATTTTTGGTTCCAATAATCTTATGTATTAAATTAATTAGGATAGTTTTTATGAAATTTAGTCTGGTGTATTTATTTAGAACTTAGATTATAACATAATGGATGTGACTTTCAAAATAGATAATACTACATATTTTTTTTTCAACTTAACTCAATTTTTTATCTCGACAAAGTTCAAACGGGATGAGACTCGAACTTACCACTTAAAAGCCAAACTAGATAAGAGCAATCCAACTCGACTACTTGCTTATTGACTCATACTATATAATTTTAGAAATTAGATTTTTTCTTATAAATATTATCATGTACATTTTGAAACAATATATTTATCAAAGACCACAATATTTTTTTTATTTAGCTCTAGGCCTCAAATAATGTAAGCACCGGATCAATACAATTATTTATTTTTTTGTCAATATTAGATCACAACTGACTGATTCATAAAATCAATACCTTATAGAATGTAGACGGTGAAACTCGATTTTTGGATAGACAAATGTATTTACCATTTAGTGTACTTACAATCTACTATTAAAGTAAAGATCACTTATAATACAATGACATATTGAAGATAAATAGTGAAATTAGGGTTTGTCCTTTTTTTTGGTAAAGTAATTAAATGTGTGGTGTAGGGTTTCGTTTGGACAGGAGCGAACGAGATGTACAATTGGTGTTATAATCAAATCTAGTATGAAATGAAATATACCGTGACCATATTATGGGCAAGGTAAAGCAAAAGCAAAAATACCAAAATATTTGATTGAATATTTTGGTACGATAAGTCGCAATCAATTAGGGTGTAGTGGTGAAACAAAAGTCGGACCATTTTTATTTAATAATATTACTAAATAAATATCACAAAAAAATTGAAGGTGCGATAATGGCGACAATATTTTCCAACTGTCATTTGCCCCTCCCCAGGGTCTAGGACTCTCTGTCTCTCTAGGCAACACTTTCGTCTATTTTATCAATGTTTAGATAGATTTTTTTAAAATTAATTTATTTTCAAATACATTACTTATATGCTTATAACAAGGAGTAGGCATAATTCCCAAACCCAGTAATAATTCTTGAATCTGAATCGATATTTTTATAATCGAATTTGTATCTGATATATAAAATTATTTGAGTGGAGTGAAATTTAGTACAAAAATAATTTATACCGAATTAACTTCAAATGATGTGAACCCGAATAAAATAAATTCAAATTTAATAAAATAACTAATATTTTTATTAAATATATAGAAATATGTTTTAAATATATGAATATATATATATTTTTTTTAAAAAATTAAACAATTAATATTTTTTGTCAAAAGCCTAGTCAAAATATAATATAATCTTAAATATAACTTATTTTTAGAATTTACAAAAAATCAAACCCATACCTGAAATTAAACCGAAACAAACCAAGTTATAAATGCAAATGATTTCTAGTTTAATGGCAGGTGGTAAGTCTACTAAAAGCAGACGTACCTGCATGCCTCGGGATCGAATCTCATCGCCTGTATTATACAAGAACTTGGCTAATAGACTGGTTAATTGTGGCCCAATATTGACAAAAAAACCAAATTATAAATGTATTTCTTAATAGAACCATTTTTTTAGAATCCAAAGCCCAAAAACTCGAATAGTTTGAACATAACTAAAGAACTGAATGTCCATGCCTAGTTTTAGTCTTTGGTCTTGGAAAATTTATAGTTTTTGACCTTTGGTATCTCATTCCGAATTGCTTTTATTCTGACAGAAAAAGCTTTATACGTTTTGAGCATTGATATTGTCTACATTATTCTCGACTTTAGTTTTGATTATTTCATAAGAGTAATTAGCTATAAAGAGAACATTGCATCTCTATTAACAATCAACTATAATTACTTAGAATATTAGAATCTTCTTCTTAGTATTGACTTGATCTTCATTTTTTAACCTTTATTAGGGTTTGTTTCAAAATGAATAAATTTATTAATTATTTAAGAGGTACATTGTGGTTGTTGGGTGTTATTAGTTGACTTTAAAAATAAATTTATAATTTAGATATATAAATCATATAGAATACGAAAAATATTATTTGTTGTTGACTGCTCAGAGGTGCTGAAGATGGTGGATGATCCTAGTGGTTGGCCGGCGTTCTCCCTGTTTTTAGAAGAATTTGCTCGTTTAAGGTGCCTCTTCCATGTCTTCTCCGTATCTCTTATTCGTCGGATCCTGAATTTCAAAATTTATTTTCTGGCCCGCAATGTTAAAGAGCTTTCTAGATTTCTGTCCTTTGTTAATTATGTTTCTCAGGACTGGAATACTCATCTATTTTACTGTAATAGTCAGGTAGGAAAAAAAATATTGATGTAATTATATATAGGTGGGGTAGGTTTTAAGAGGACTCAAGCCCAACTTAAGCTGAAATTGAATGGGAAGATTCAGTTTGTATGCAAAATTGGATATGTCTTAATAATTGTAAGCAAACTTTTTTATTATTCTATATATCAAATCATTCTTAAGCATTATAATTCACGTGTAATAATTCTTCAATATTATCTATATATATGGGCTCTGCAATAGCTGCAAAAGTCAGCTGGTGATGATCCCAGCCTCTAACGATATGCAATGAGTGGAGTTGGATAGGGACAAATTCTCATATCAATTTGAACATAAAGTTACAACAAGTGTCAATATATATATTTTTTTGTCAATATTGAACCAGAACTAACTAGTTTATTACCTAAGTTCTTAAATAATGTAAGACTCGATCCTAAATGTACAAATTTTTACATAATGTTTTTATTTTGTCAAGTGTCAATGTCTTTCCGATAATAATCAACTTGTTATTTTTTTTGTTTTTGTTAAGACTAGTTGGAACTTGTTTAAGTTCGAGCCTTCTACAAATAACGTATTTATTTGATAAATAATTTAAAAAAAAAAAAAAATTAAAACCAAGTAGTTTCTAGTTTTAACAGGTTTTGTTTTCCGAACGACTATTCGGAAGTGTGCTTGGGAACTCGAGAAATAAGGAGTTTTTAAACTCTTTATTTGAAGATTAAAATTTCACTATAGGCGATGATTTGTATGGTTCATGTTCAAATTTTAAAAGTGAAAATTACTACAAATAACTCTAAATGATGAAGATAGTGAAAAATCACTCGTAAGTTTTTTTTCTCATACCTAAAGAATTTTATAAAATTAAACTGTCTTTTTTTATATTTTCTATTTACTTTATTTCTCGTCTTTTAAAATCTCAAAGTTGATTTTTTAGTTTATAATGTTAGAGGACTTGATTATGATTATTTGTTTGTTAAATCTACTTTGTCTTCTTAGCTTTAGTTAATTAAGTAATGACAATTTTTGCTGAGAAAGAAAAAACAATTAAAGTTGGACAATGGACAATTATACAACACACACATATATATATATATATATATATATATATCATTTGATTCACACAATTTGTTGAAACTTCTGTTGGAGAATTATTTGAAACTTTTAGTTGGAAAATAGACAACACATATATCATTTGATCCACATAATTAAATACAACTAAACTGGATTTGACAAATGTAAAAGTTGTCGGAAATTAAAATAAGTTGTTGATGTGAAATCACATTTCTGATTTTTCTCTCTTTAGTAGCTTTCTAATTGGAACTAATTTCTAATTTAAAATACCATTAATGTTCACTTAATATTATTTTTTTCAGCTATAAATCTGTTTGTACTGAGGTGAGCACTTTGATTTATGGAATATTAAGATCGAAAATTATACGAATAAATTAAAACTTTTGTGATAGAAGATTAAATGTGAGAAGAGATGCTTAGTTGTTTTCAGTCTGGTGATTAGGATGATCCAATTGATGATTTGACACTAGAGTTCGATTCCTACCCGCTGTATTATGGTAGCTTAAAAAAGGTTTTAAGATAGATTTTACGTTATGGATCAGATATTATCGATCAAATGTTAAAAAAATATATATATTGCGGCCAATTTAGAAACCATCAAAGGTTAGTTACATATTAAAACATTATTGGGCTTTAAACCACTTTTAATGGGCTTTTCGTGTGGTTAACTATGTCCATCCTAATTAGAGTTAATCACACTGATTGTGCCACGTCAAAGGTGATGTGGCATTCACAAAAGTTTGTTTAATTATATCTCTGATCACTATACCAAAAATCTCTTAAAATAGTCATTAGTGATAACTATTTAATTTCATATTTTTTATATCATAATCTATATGTAGATAAAGAAAAATATGGCTTTAGTATCAAATCATCAACTCATTTTAAATTATATTTTTCATTTAAAATCACAAAGACAAAATAAATTTACATTTTTATTAAAAAAATTATTTATTCACTTCACCGATTAAAAAAAACACAAAATACGGTAAGCAATTGAAAAATAATCCAAAATTAGATAATATTATGTAAATAAGAGTATATAATAAACATTCAAAAGACATTTCAGCTATTATTTAGAATCATTTGAAAAATTAAAGAATTTAATATTTTTTCGCGTTATTGCATGGATACAAAACTAGAATATAAAATAATTCTTAATTATGATAAAAACATACAAGGTATCTAACTTTTTGATATATATATTACGTTGAAATTTTTGATATCAAACATAGTTTTTAAAGGAAAAACAGAAACATTTGTACGAATCATGCTCATACTTGTAATAAAAAATCTTTTGTGGCCATGATACAAATTCTCAACATTATATACATATACCGATTCATTGCAGTATGCTTCAGAAATCCATTGCCTAGATTTTCTTTTACTTTTCTTTATACCATTTATAATCTCAATGAGACTAGTTTTGTCTTCACAGTTTGTGTACTTCAATAGATTTTTTTTGTTTTTTCTAAGGATATGCTCACACAGAAACCAACAATTGATTATTTCATCATGCTCATCCTTATCAAATAGTATAAAACAAATTACTGAGTTGATGTTATTTAAAGATGTTTCGTTTTTTTACTTCATACGACCATTCACTCCCAAATAGATGAAAGTGGTAGAATTTTGGTGGCTTGTATCATGGAAAAACAAGTAGCTTCTTCTACATTCTCTTGTACAAACCATATATATAAGAATAAATACTTGTACCTTCTTTTATTTTTTTCTTGTCCGAACCATATTTATAAATATAAATACTTGTTTATGATCATTTGTTGGTTGATCTATTTTGACTTGCTAACTAATTAAATTTTTTGCTGACCAGACAAAAAAAATATTAAAGTTGGACAATGGACAATCATACAACACATCATCATTTGATACACACAATGTGTTGAAACTTTTCTTGGAGAATTAATTGAAACTTTTAGTTGGGAAATGGACAACACATCTATATCATTTGATTCACGCACTTAATACTTGTAAATTTGATTTGAAAAATGTAGAAATTTGTCGGAAATTAATAGAAGTTGTTGATGTTAAAGAAGCAATAAAGAGAGGAAGGTGAAGGATGGTCTAGCTAAATAAACATGATAGATAAATTTCAAAGAGACTTCATTGTCTCTTCACATTTCTTATTTTTTTCGCTTTAGTCGCTTTTTATTCTTTCACCAACACAATACATATCGATTTCTATTCGTTTACTTAATTTTAGCTAGCTTAACTAGCGGCATTCCAGACATCTGTCTCAGAGTCACTGATTCAAATTTCATGTGGGAAAGAGTGACAAGACCAGAAATAATACAATCAAAGACGGGCTTCGGATCTAGGGAGTGAATTAGGACCAAAAGCCCGACCATTTCCTAGTTAACAAACAAAAAAAATGGTTTCTCTTATTGTTGCTCTCAAATTCCTACAAAAGAATTAAAAATAAATAAACAAATACAAAAGTTCGGCCCATTTCAACTTATATGGGTCAATTTAGAGACAATCCTTAGCCCATTAAGTATGGGTTGTTACATAATTCAAACATTATTGGGCTTAAACCACCTTTGTTATGGCCCATTCGATATCGGCTGTTACAAAATCTTAAATTTCGAGCTGCATCGACTAATCCTTTTTGGGCCCATGTTTAAAACCATTATTGGGCTTCATACAACCTTTAATGGGCTTTTCGTGTGGTGGCACTTTTACGTAAGGATTATTATATCCATCGTAATTTAGATGTAATCACACTGATTGTGCCACGTCAAAGGTGACGTGGCATTCACAAATATAACCCAAAATTTCAAATCAAATACAAAAATTAATTTTTTTTGAATTTTATTGCAAAAGTAACCCATCAGGATAGTGAATTTTTTATTTTGCTCTCCATGATTAAACAAAAAAAACAGATGCGCAATTACATATATACCCTCGGGGTAAAAAGTAGACTTCTCTTGAAGTCTACTTGGAATGCAGATTTCAAGA
>OVBA01007020.1:0-15629 GCA_900406435.1 Lepidium aucheri
GTAATGCATCAAAACTTAAGTAAACACAAATAAAAATATATATTTCGTGTATAACAAATATTAGTGATCACTATAAATTTATTTTTAATATATCAAATATATATTTAATTAAGTAATTAATAAATTTACACATACAAATCAAACCATAAAATAAATAAATAAAATAAATAAATATTATNACCTGTGCATAGCAAAGGACATCATCTAGTGTGCCTATATATTGCATCTCATATATCAACACTAGTTTACTTTAAGAGAACCACAAACATGAATTGCATCTATTATCATTATTATTTCCTTACATGTGCATTTTCCATCTATTTACAGTAATAATCTCTAATTCATTACATTTTACCGTGAATATGTAAAGTATACATAGTAAATCAGAATTTAATGTCTACGTCTGAAAACTCATTCTTTTTTTTTGTTAACATTGGGTCACAATTTGCCGGCCTATTAGCTAAGTTCCTACATAGTGCAGGCGGCAGGACTCGATCCCGAGACATGCAAGTGCGCCTATCTTTAGTGAACTTACCACATGCCACTAGGTTAAAGGACACTTGCAAAACGTTTGTGTTTTTTGCAAGTTTTTTATTATTATTTTTGGCAACAATTGGATTAACAAGTCAATTCATACTTTAAAATCCATCTCTAAAATCTCTTTTGATCTACTATAATTTAGTAGCGAGGAATCGTACATCTGATATCAAGTCGTTAGGTGAATTATCTTAACCATCAAACTGATAAAAACCCAGCTTTTTTGTAAAGTTTAGTAACATAATTATTTTTATAAAAGAACAAGTAAATGTTCGTACTAAATATGTTTTTTTGTCAACTCAATTTATAGAAGTCCATACTAAATATTAAGTAAATAAATATAGATAAAATATTTTAAAAAATAAGTAACTAGAATAATACACACATCCACATATATATAAACAAAGTAAAAATTATTCATCTCTAATTCATAAATATTACTGCATTCGTTCATCCTAGTGACACGCTACTGTTTCCAATGTGTGATTTAAAACAAAACAAAAAAACATTTCAGATCAACGATATTTCTAAAAACATTGATTTGGTGATGCTTAAACAAAGTAGATGTCCTATATAAACTATATGAAATAAATAGAAAATAACTTTTAATTTGTACTACATATATCAAAAACTCATGAACATTGTTATATTGTTAACTTTGGGAGCATACCATTGTTTTGATGGTGTGATTTAAAAACCACAACAAGTTGATGATCTTTTTTTCTGAAAATTGCATTAGTGATGTTTTCATATAAAATAGTATAGTAAAAAATATTCATCTAAATGAAAACGAGAAAGAAGAAGAGGAGAAAGAGAGGAGATGAAGAAGGACAGAAAGGAAGAAGTTCAAAAATAAATGAAATGTTAAAAATTATGTGTAATTGATGTTTGTAAAGAAAACAGAAGTTCTAAATTATATAGAACTAGATATGGACCCGTGCGATACATGAGTTTTAAAATATTATATTTAACATATTTATAATATAATGAATAATTAGTATAGTAAAATATTTTAAACCATATAATCCTATAATAAAATCCATATCTCGTTTGGCCGACTTTTATGTCAAATATCTTCTAGATATTTTCGGGTCTATAATATGATTTTCTTGAGTTGTTTCAATATTTTCTAACTTTGTAATTTATATTGCAATCTTGCATACTAAAATAACAAATTTCGATAATTTTTTTTTATATAGTGCATTTCTAAATTTTTCCATAAGAAGATGATACATAAAGCCTTGAATAGTATTCTTATGTTGTAAAAAGATTTAATTTTTAGTTGGATAATAAAACTGTTGTCGAATAAGGAAAAACATATAAAAATTCACTTTTTATCAAGTAAGAGAAAATTTATTCATATAAACTCATTGTTTTTATTTAAAATTCTTGCTTCCCACTTCCTTAAAAGTCGTATCACCGTACGACAATACAAACTTTTTTTGCTGATTAATGTAAATAACTTGTGTTGTTTTAAGTTTTTGTGTTTATTGTTATTTAACATATAAAAATTAAGTAATTAAAATGATGAGATTTTTATCCATAAAACATATATATATATATAAATATTGATAAAATATCATATTAATATTTGTAAAATAAAATAATGGTACATTTAATTTTAAATGTTTACATTTTTTTTATTTGCTTATTGCGTCGGATGTAAACAAAAGAGAAATAACTAAGTTGAAGAAAGCTATAAAAGTTGAAGAGAGTTGAAAAAATTGTCTATATGTTTATGTATATATAGATATTAATATTCACAATTTTCTTTTAAATTAAGATTGAGATCTTATATACACATATTTATCTAAAATATATTTAACTAATTATCTTCTGTTAAAATTAGGAATTTAGGATCATATTTTTTTGTTAGGATTCAGACCAAAGATATATATAAAAAACTAAACTAAGTCGATAATTGTATCTTATTAAAAACCAATATCAATAGTTATTTTATATTTAACTTGTTACCAATCTTACTTGATAATTATCTTATCAATATAGATTTGTTACCAATATGTTACCAATATAATAGTATATTCGATGTTGACTGATCTCTATATAGATAATTATCTCTATATAATATTTATTTTATAAGTATAATCTTTGTAATATCGATGGATTAATGTATATAGATAATTAGATATATATATATATATATAATATTTACTTTATAATTATTATAAATAGATATAACTTTTATAATTATTTTAATGAATTTAATTTTTCTATTAGAATATTTAAAACATTAGTATTATTTTAAGATTATGATATAGTTAGTTATTTACTATTCTTTTTATGTTAGGATTTGGTTCCTTCATATAATAGGAATTTAAATAGATATAAATATTTTTGTGATATAGTTACAATTATTTTTTTATTATTTTATATATATCACCAAAAAATTTATGATTGTTGGATTTAACACATAGAAGAATCCTTTTAATTACTAACTTTGAGAAATCCTTCTTTATATAATAAGATATAACAGTTTTTATATAAAACTATTTGATAACATATTTATTTCTAGTTCCGAGTTTTTTGGTCAAGTTGTACGGGATGAGCATGCGGTGTTTACATGTTTGAGGGTTCGATTCCCCTAACACTCGAAATTAAGTCACCTCTACCTAGATATATATTCATGTTTCCGGCGCATTTGAATACCTAAAGGTGAGAATCTATTTGTATGGTGCACTACCCTAAAAAAATAGTTCAAATTTCTTCCCTCAAGTTTAGAAACTTCTGAATTACAAAATAAACATATTTATTTTTATAATATTTTAATGCACCACCCTAAGAAAATATATTTTTTAAAGAAAAATATATTAGATTTTTATTAGTTTTACATAAAAAAAATACAGTGTGAATAAAATAGAATATGAGAGAAGAAGTTGTGAAGAATAAATTTTAAAAAAAAATTAAAACGAATACAATGGTATATTTTTTTACATAAGATATATATAAGATAGTGATAACTTCGTAGTGGGAGATTCCTCATTCGAATTAATTGACTACCGGATATATAAACTGAGATCGCATCCGGTTCAGAAAAGTTTGTTTGTTTGGTTATGGCCTATATTCCTCTTTAGTCATTTGTCAAATTTTGGAGTTTTTTAGGTTATTCGCCATTATATAATATAATGTCATATGGTTGAGAATAGTAATTTATAGTTGATGATGTATATAATGTATACTCGTGAAAATGAATTTTATTTCTTCGAGAGTAGCTTTGTAATCATTTGGCCAACTATTAGAACTAAAGCATTTCCAAGATTAAAAAGTTACAAAAAATTGAACCATTGTGGCATATCTAGTTTAGTTTAGGATAAATTCTAAAATTTTCATATTAAAATCCTATGATAATTCAAATGACATTATCCATATAATAGCCTAGGTGTGATGATAAGGAATATATTTTCTTTGCTACTCTTAAAGAAAAATAGAATAATGAAGAAGAAGGAATAAAAATAGCAGAACAGACAAAAAAAGGACTCTGCTTTTAACAAATCTCGATTCGAAAAGAAAAGAAAAAAAGATTTTAAAAAATGTCGGGTTCAAACCCTACAAAGCTCCCACAGGTTCCATGTTTCCCTCACTCCACGCGTCTTTCACTCTCTTGTCTCTTTCACTTATACGTACGTATTTATACATATGAAACACGATCGTATGTATATCTTTGTATTTATATACGTTTCTACGAATCGTATTCCATTTTAATCCACATGTTCGAATACTATTCCTTGTCTTGTAGCCATTTAATTAAATGAGAATTAACCAAGTCATATATATATATATATATATAAGGAACAAACATAAGTTATGTGTAAAATGTGTATCGATGTGTATATGTGTAAAATGGAATGTGCATCATAAGTTATGATTGTTCTTATTCTATCCTTATGAATTATTTACTTACTTTTGTTGTTTTTATCCTGTTGGCATTATTACGCATTCTCAATGTAATAATACAAGCGCTCCTTTCTTTGTCCCTTCTATTTCCTTTTAAAAATCTTCTTCCCTTTTTTCGCAACTTTTTAAACTACTACTATAATATACACATGCTTCAAGATTTTAGTTTGCGATCTTTTATACTCTTAAGAAATTTATGAGTCATATACTGTATCATGCTTTCTTCTTATGATTTTATAATTTGGATGACAAACTGAAAGGGTTTAAGTTCCCAAAACTCCCTTTACGTGTTATGATTCATCTGTTGTTCTGTAATGTTACGCAATGCAAGAGTTAGAGTGTAAAAGATAACTGCGGAATTGTGCTAAATGTGAAATCCAGCGGATTTTTTTTATTTTTTATGCGGAATCTTGCGGAATCACTTAAAATCAAATAGTAATAACTGAATTTTGCTGAATGTGGAATTTGGTGGAATTTTTTTATTAAAAAATAATTAATAATTTGTCCAATTGAATAACTAAATAGTATTTCTAAAATCTCTTAAATAACTAACTAATATATTTATAAAATATTATATAATTAATAAAAATTTATAAAAATTAAGTCATATTTGAACAATATATATATAGTTGTTTGGCTGAAATACATATTTTTGGCAGATCATTTGCATATAGGTTTCATTTTTTTTGAAAAAAATTAAAATGTTCAAATAACGTAATATAAATCTTGCTCCATACATAAAATTTTCTCTTGAAATTCTTATATGTGGAAATATATTATAGTTTTTGTTGGAACCGGTCTTAGCACAAACAGTAATAAAACAAAGGTTCATGATTAAAAGAGTGAGAGAGAATGGACAATGACACTTGTGGATTCCATTTGGAGCAAGAGCTAGTTAGCTAAAAACAAAAAAAGATGATTGCCGACTTGATATTCTTATTAGGATTCAGTATGCCAAAAAGGAGATCTTTTTTTCAAAGGATTGTGCCTCTATTTATAATTTATAGAGGCGGTTACATGTGTAGAAAAAAAAACAAGATTTATAATTATTTTAATAAAACTGAATCTGTTAAGATTAGCGCTAGATTTATGGAAATTTTCCATATCGGAACACAAAACCATTTCTTTGTCTTGTTGACGTGTCATCCAACTTCTCTTCAGGTTCGTAGAACCTTCCGAGACGAGACTTTTGCAGAGTTGAATATATTATCCGAGTTGAAGACTTAGTGCTTGCAACCGGGTTGTTCTTTTATATTCAACCCGTTGTTTTTGGTGGACAAAAGTAAGATCTCAGATCCACCTCCAACAATTGTCCCCCCCAGACTCGAAAAATTCTGGTGCTGAATTTCCGAGTCATAAGGTTTTTATCTTCTATAATCTTCGGTCCACGTGTCACTTTGTGAGAGGGCTAGTCGAACAGTCACCTTGGTTATACGCGAATCATCATTATTACAGCGTGGCGTCGCTTCGATTACTCTCCGCTCAGTTATAATTACTATTTTGCATCGCTTCGGATTCCAGTAATTCCCTATAAATATTGTGCTTCTTCTTTTACCATTCACATTTCTTCTGCACTTCTTTCTTAGCGACTTCCGACTTTATTTCTTAAGTTCTTTCGTCTTCAAGCTTTCTCAAATTTTTCTAACTTCTTTTTCTTCATTCCTTTTCAAAAGATGGGTCTTGACGATTTCAAGCTTCCGAATGTTGAAGCCATTGTAAAATCTGCACTTGAAAGTTTGAAAGCTTGGTCTTCAGGAAGGCCTTCTAAGGTTACTCAACCCTCAGTTGCTTTGTCTTGGGACATTGCTAAAGTCCCATGAGATTCTGGTCATGGAGATTCGCGGCTTGCAAAACAGGCGAGAGTTGATGCACTGTTAAAATCGGCTCCCAAGAGGAGGCGGTAAGAGTGGTTCCGCGAGTACTCCTTGTGGAAGGGGTAGGGGTACCCCTGACTTCTGATTAACCCATAACCACACTTGTTCGCGTTCAATTTTGGACTTCCGATCTGAATGTGCCAGCTGAATGAGCCATATTAGAACCTCGTTGGAGTGTTTCCCTTCTCCGGATCAGATGAAGAACCGTGAAGAGTATGAAGAGGCTTCTTACTTGCTGTTCCACGTTCGTATTGACTTCTAAGTGTTGCTTCGTGCTACCATATTGTTTCCATTTTTAACTGTTTGTTTTCCAAATGTCTTTGCAGTTTATCGCTTTCCTGAATAACATTCTGTAGGAACGAGAGAGGTCTGTTGTCAACCCTGAAAGCGGTTCTCACAAGAACTCGTCCACCCGAGTTGTTGGAGATAATCTCAAGGTGGCGGAACTTTGGTCTAAGCTTTCTGAGGCTGAGAAGGAACTCATTGGTTGTACACAATGCAACTTTATCGGACTCGTTTGAGTGTGTTGACTCTGATTGGGGTACCGCTTTCAAATCCGTTGAGAAAGCCAACGAGGAGGTTCTAAAGCTGTGTGCCGAGTTGGACTCTATGAGGGGGGCTTTGATTCTCGACTCTGTCAGGCCTTGACTATTGAGAAGTTGACGGTTTTCAAGGTTCTTCGTGAAAAAATGTGTGCTACTTTTGGCCAAAATTCTACTTGGTTCAATGACCTTGATAGAAACCTTGAGGCTCGTTTGTCATACGTCGAGTTTCTTAGGTCAACAAATGTTCTCCAATTTCTTTCTGCTCCGGGAGTTGACATCCCTCCTACGGTCACTGACTTGATGATTGCCAAGATGAACGAGTTCAAGGAACTCATCGATGGGGAGAGTTTGACGTCACTGCTTCAAAGAAACTTAGTTGTCCCTGTTTTTGGAGTGGGAGAAGCCTCTAACGCTGGTGAAAGTGGACTCACAAAAGCACCATGATTTTTTTGGGCTTTGTCGTAGTCTTTTCTTTGTAATTGCCGCTTGGCCTCTTTTAAAAGTTGCACATAGTTTTGTACTCGGTGCTTTCTTTTTAAAATATTTTCTTGTGTAAATGAGATGAAGTTTGATATTTGATAATGAATACAATGAAAAATTAATTTAATTGATTGACTCGTCATTCTAGAATTCTAGTTCCGGAGGTCCTTTTCTTGTTCTTACGCATTTAGTTAACTTTCTTCCCGCGTTTAGATAGTTTGATCTCGTTTTAGCTTAGGAAGAGAACTTTTCGTTATGCGGCGTTTAAAGATGAGATTTTAGGACTCAGTTTAAGTGTAAAGAAGTTTAGACTCAAAAACCATATTTGTAAAACTTTGTCTAAGAAATTTTTGATTATCTATACAGAAGTCATGTTCAGTCTTTGTTCGAGACCTTTCATCTCGGAATTCTGTATAAAGCTTTGCTTTATCGTTTTGTGAGAAGTTATTCTCGGCAAATCTGCACAAAGCTATCCTTTGTCTTTTGATGAGAATTGATCTCGTTGGATTGTACGAAACTATGTTCCATTGTTTTGTGAAAAATTAATCTCGTTACATTGGCACAAAGCTATGCTTTTTTTTTGACAAGAATTGATCTTGTAAGTTTGTGCGGAACTATAATCCATCATTTTGCGAGATTTTAATTTTGAAAGATCTATACAAAGCTATGCTTTGTTTTTCGTGAGAACTAGATTCTCATCAATGCTACAAGAATTTAATCTCGTAGTAATCAAGTATTGTATTTGAGCTTTGACTAGGAGTAAGAATTTGATTCTTGTATAAGTTTTCCGAGTTTGAGTTCGGCGAGTTTAGAAATCGGCTTTAAAGATAAGGACTAGGCCTTAGTCAGAGATTTTCGAGATTAGACTCTGTGATGTTAAGGTTTTCGAGATTAAGCTCAGCGAGTTAAGAAATCGACATTAAAGTTAAGGACAAGGCCTTAGTTAGAGATTCTTAAGGTTAGACTTGGTGAAGTCCTTTGGGATTTGGACAAGTTTTTCGAGGTTGGGCTCGGCGAGATTTTAAGACTCGGCTCAAGGATAAATTGTGTTTGATTTCCCGAGAATTTATCTCGACTTACGACTTTGGTGAATATTGGGTGTAACCCTTTTTTATATGCGGAATTGGGGCAAATAAAAATTTATAGAGTTCTAGATAGACCCAAAGTCTACCTACGTACGCCGAAGGGATCAAGCCAAGACGTAGTTTTCATTACATAATTAATTAAGTAGATAGAGATGCGTTAAGTGACACATCTAATTCACCGAGTTGGCGAGCTTTGAGTAGTAGTATCGCTTTAGGTTGATGGAGTTCCAACTTTGAGGAATTGGTTCTCCTTCCATGTTAGTGATCTTGTAGACTCTTGGCTTTACGACTTCAAAGATGATGCATGGTCCTTTCCAATTTGCGCCAAATTTCTCGGCATTGAGTTCATCCATGTTCTCAAAAACTTTTCAAAGTACGAGGTCTCCGATTGCAAAGTGTTGTCTGTGTACTTTCTTATTGTAATACTTTTTTGGCTTGTTGCTGATAATTTTGTACTCGAAGAAGTGCCTCATCACGTTCTTCTTCTAAGTCGTCAATATTATTTTCTATAGCACTGTTATTAGCATCTTCATTCTCGGAAATATGTTCTCGGCGTAGAGTTGACACAACTATCTTGGCTGGAGCCATTGCCTCCATTCCATAAGAAAGAGAGAATGGAGTTTGTTCGTTCGATCACCGAGTGTAGTCCGATGTGACCATAATACGCCCTCCAACACGGAAGCCCAACTTCCCTTCTTTTCAGAGAATTGCTTCTTTAGACCATTGAGGATCTGTTTATTCGTGGCCTCAGCTCTACCATTTCTTTGTGAGTTTTGCGGCATTGATTTTCTTACGCGGATATTTTATCTCGCACAAAAGTTGGTGACTTATGCCGAAATGAATTCGGATCCATTATCAGTCACAATCTCGTATAGCAGACTATGTAGGGAGATGATATTCTTCCACACAAATTTGATCGCATCTTTGTCCTTGATCTGAGAATAAGGTTATGCTTTGATCCACATTAAGAAGTAGTTAGTCGTAACAAGCATGAACCTCTTTTGCCATGATAACGGTAATGGCCCAACTATATATATTGCCCATCGCATAAATGGATAAGGCATGATTGGTGATGTTAGCTCCTCGGTCCGAGCGTGAATGATGTGTTCGTGTCTCTCGCACTTTTCACCCTTAGTAGTGTATTCGACGCATCTTTTGCCATAGTCGGCCACTAGTAGCCGAGTGTTCTGATCTTTTGAATGAGTGTTCTTCCACTGTTCTGGTTTCCACCCGCTCCATCATGTGTCTTTTTAATGATCTTGTCGACCTCATCACCATGACGCAAGTACGCAGTACTCCGTATGTACTTTTTGGATAAAGTTTTTCACCGACTTGGACGTAAAAAGTACACTTGACTTTCATCCGGTGGGCTGCCCATCTGTACTCACCATCTAGAATGTACGCGAGGATTTCGTCTCGCCAATCTGCTTTTGGTTCCTCGATTTATTTGACATCTACCATCTCAGAATCTGATTCTTCTCGAGCGTCTTATGTAGCCGAGATGAGTTCAAGATCTTCTTTTGGTACGCCTATACTTGGATGATTTATACTTTCCACTCAGATGACTCGTCTTTGAATGGGGTCTGTTGTCGATGCAAGAGCTGCTAGGGCATCGGCAGATGTGTTCTTAGACTTTGAGATTTTGTTGATCCTACATCTCAAATTCTTGTTCAACTCCTTTACTAAGTGAAGATAGGCTTCCATTCGATCATTCTTCATGTTGTAACCTTTCTTAACCTGGTTAACGACGAGTTGGGAGTCACAATAGCAATCGATACCAATAGCTCCGACTTCCTTGGCCAGTTTAATTCCCGCAATTAATGCTTTGTTTTCCACTTCGTTGTTTGAAGCTGGGAATGCAAGTCGAAATGACTATTCTAGGACTGCTCCCATGGGGCTCTCTAGTCCGATGCATACTCCTGAGCCATGTTGTGATGAAGATCCATCCAGGTATATCCTCCATGTTTTATCTTTGGCGGACTCTAGAGTACTAGATTTGGAGATAGCGCGATTAAGAAATCGGCTAATACTTGTGAATTCGCACTTGTGCATCCCTTGAACTTGATATCATACTCGCTCAATTCAATTTCCCACTTCGTCAGTCACCCTGACTGGTTTGGACTATGCAGTATCGTCTACAGTGGATGATTCGTTAATACTATAACGGTATGAGACTAGAAGTAAGGTCTCAACTTCCTTGTTGAAGTGACTACTCCTAGCACGAGTTTCTCTGTAGTCGGGTATCTGGACTCGGTTCTGTCTAACAATTTACTAATATAGAAGATCGGGTACAGAGTTCCTTTGTTATCTTGAACTAGTACACCACTAACTACCGAGGTAGAAACTGTGATGTATAAATACAGTGGGTCTCTGTTTTCTGGTTTGGTGAGGATCAGCGGTGTTAAAAGGTACTCTTTCAACTCGGAAAAAGCCTTTACGCAGGTTTCATCCCACTTGAATTCATTGCTCCCACGCAACTAGTTGTTGAATGGAAGACACTTATCGGTTGAGCGTGATATGAAGCAGTTCAGGACGGCTATTTGACCTGTTAGCCTTTGTACTTCTCACTTATTCTTTGGAGAAGGCAATTCTTGGATTGCCGTAACATGCTTCGGATTAGCTTCAATTCCTCTTTGACTAACTATATATCTAAGGAATTCTCCCGATGTAACTCTGAAAGTTCATTTCGCTGGGTTGAGCTTCATCTGATACTCATTCAGAGTCTTGAAGCAACAAGCTAAATGATCGACATGATCTTCCACTTTTAACGATTTTACCAGCATGACATATATATACACTTTCATTGTTTGCCCAAGTTGGTCGGGAAGTATTTTGTTTACAAGGTAGGTTGCTCCAGCATTATTAGGCCAAATGGCATTACTTTGTAGCAATAAGTTCATCGCTCCATGATGAACAAAGTTTTCTCCATGTCTTCGAGATGCATCCGAATCTGATTATACCCCAAGAAAGCATCCATGAACGAAAGAAGTTTATTTCAAGTGGTTGCCTCGACGATTTGGTCGATATTCGGCAATGGGTAGCTATCCTTTGGACATGCTTTGTTGAGATCAGTAAAGTCTACGCAGACTCACCATTTACCATTCTTCTTTCGAACGACTACCGGGTTAGCTAGCCATTCTAGATATTAAACTTTGGTGATAGACCCGATTACAATCAGCTTTTTGCCTCTTCAATTACAGTCTTTGTTCTCTCTGGCCCCAGCTTTCTTCTTCTTTGTTTAATTGACTTATATGTCAGGTCAACATTTAGCCTATGACTTGCAATTTCCGGGTTGATTTCTAGCATTTCGCTTGGTGCCCATGCAAATATCGTCACATTCTCTTCAAGGAGCCGAATCAGCTTCTCTTTGATTGGCTTGCTTAAGTAAATGCTGATGCTCACACATTTTGTTGGGTCAGTCAAATCAATGCTGGCAAGTTCAACAGTCGACCGATCCGACTTTTTTGGAGTAGGCGACTTGGACAGTACTCTGCATTCTACTGATGTAATGAACATGCATGATTTGTTCCTTAACTTCAACTCGACAATGAAGCACGTTCTTGCCATCTTCTTATCTCATTTGAGTGTATAAAATCCTTTGTTTATAAGGACTTTAAAACATTGACGGTAGCTTGATGGCACGATTTTCATCATGTGTATCCATGGTGTTCCCAGGATCATATTGTAGATTGGTGGCTTATCTACAATGAGTAGTTTGATTCATCTCGTGACTCCAGAAACTCAGATTGCTAGCTTCACCATTCCGATCAAATTGATTGTACTTCCATTGAATGCAGTTAAGGTTCTATTCACGGGTTTGAGCTAAACATACGGTAGTACCATTTTATCCAAAGTCTCTTTGATTATGAGGTCTACTGAACTCCCGATACCGATGAGAATTCACGAAACATCATAGTTAGCAACTCGGAGTTTGACAACTATAGGATCGTTATACGGGAAGCTAACTCTTTTAATATCTTTAGCGGTAAATGTGATCGCCAAATTGACTACGTGCATGCACATCCTTACGGGCTCCTGATTGACTAAAGTGACAATCTTTCATTCGTATTTCTTAATTAAATGAATAGTGTCATCACAAAATTGTAATCTCCCCATGATTAAAACGACAACAACTCATGGATCACAATATCCGTTTTCATCTCCTACTGGCTTTTGATGCTTAGTTGCCTCCAAAGTGTCACCTTTCGGGTTTGCTGATTTGAAAGCAGTTTCTTGCAGCTCAGCTTCCTTCTGTTTTTATGTTTTGTATTTCTGAGTTTACTCTTTTGAAACCTCCACTCTCCTTTACTGAATTTCTCAGCAAGAAACTCTTGGAGTTGTTTGCACTTTACGGTCAAATGACCTGCTTTTTTGTGGAACCCGCAATATTTGTTCCGGTTGTAGGTGTTGTTGAATGGCTTATCACGGGGGCTGTTATTCTCTCCAACTTGGAAAATGGTTGCCTTTCCTCTACTGTGCTTTCTCGGCTCGTAATGCCCTTTTCTCGGCTCTTTGGTTGTCGAGTTCCACTATGTATCTTGATTCTGCGAGAGGATTTTTTTTCTCCACGTACTCTGCATGTCTCTCTACTTTACAAAGAGCATTGGAGACTGTATTAGGCCTATTGACAAAAGGTCCTATTTAAGTGCCTTTTCGGTTTCCATTCCAGTTCGGAGGGCTTCAATAGCCATGTCGTCACTACTTTAGCTTTTGTCATGATCTTTTTGAAGTGTTCGAGGTATGACTTTAAGGCTCATCAAAGCCTTGCTACAAGAATCCCAACTCAGCAGTCGAGGTATCATATTTGACAAATAAAGCCTACTGCTTCACAAACAACTCGGTAAATTGGTTGAAGCTTTTGATTGACCTGGCTGGCAACTTGGTGAACCATACCAAGGCGTCTCCGGTCTAATTCTCTGCAAAGTGCTGACAGTATGTTGCGACTTCATTGTCTATGGTGTAGTTGGTCCCGTTCATTATGACATTAAAGGCGCTCATAAATTTTACCGGTCTGATTTCCGATCATATGAGGGGCATCAGAGTCGCAACCCTCTATTTACTGAGAATCTTCTTATCCTAGGTGCGAATGGAGTATTGTGCTTGAGCTAGGATCCTTCCTATCTCGGGTGCCGAGCTGGTAGCTTTATAGAATCTTGACCTCATGTCATCCATCATCTTTAATACGGTTGTAGCATCTAGTGTGGCTAGGCCATGTTGTCTGGGCATGCTTGGTATTGCAAAACTGTCTTGTACCAAGGTATTAACTGGTTGTGGACTCGGTACATCTCTGAATGGAGTTCTTTGGACACTACCCAATGCTCGTGCGCACGGCCTATTGACCTGTGTAGTCGCGAGACTACTTTCATTGGAATGAGATTTGAGTCTGTCAAATCTTTCAACGTTTCTCCAATCAGAAGCTTTGTGTTGTGTGATAAGGTTTCATACTAAGGTCCCGAGCGTCGGTGATCCTGGTGGTGGTGGCGGAAGATCAATATCTTCTCGAGTTTCATGTTGGTTCTCCTCCTGAGTTTGTGTTGAATTTAGGGTTGATCCATTCGCTAAGTCGACCTGCTCTTGAGGGAGAGGTTCCCTCCTTTCCGATGAGCTGATGGTGATTTTGCCTTCGACCATCTTTCTTCTCTCAGAGTTTTTTCTTGCTTTTGTGAAGATGACATTTGATATCTCCCAACAGATGGCGCCAACTATTGGAACCGGTCTTGGCACAAACAGTACTAAAACAAAGGTTCTTGATTAAATGAGTGGGAAAGAATGGGCAAGGACACTTGTGGATTGGATTTAGAGCAAGAGCTAGTTAGCTAAGAACAAGAAGAGATGATTGTCGACTTGGTGTTCTTATTAGGATTCAGTATGCCAAAAAGCGAATCTTTTTTTCAAAGGATTGTGCCTCTATGTATAGTTTATAAAAGCGGTTACATGAGTAGGAAATAAAGGAAGATTTACAATTAGTTATATATGACTGAATCTGTTAAGATTTGCGCTAGATTTGTGGAAATTTTCTATATCGGAACAGGAAAATTTCCATTTCTTTGTTTTGGTGATGTGTCATCCGACTTCTCTTCAGGTTTTTAGAACCTTCCGAGACGAGACTTTTACCGAGTCGAATATATTATCCGAGCTGAAGACTTAGTGCTAACCGGGTTGTTCTTTTGTATTCTACCCATTGTTTTCGGTGGACCGAAATAGGATCTCGGATCCACCTTCAACAATTTTGATAGCTAAATGCACTAAATAAATCATGAACATATTTTGCCAAATCCAAAGCCGAACACAAATATAATATGAATCAGAAGAAACCAAAGTAAACAAGAACTACCAAAATAATCGAAGAGGATCTAGACTTTGTATCTTAAAAATCGAAGTCACACATAAACCAAATCATAATTCAATTTGAATTACCTAATATACAGATTTACATGGAATGATAATTATTTATATAAGAAATAATATTTCTAATAAATTAAAAAATTCTAAAAAATAATAGATTTGTATGTATAATCGATAAAAAGAAGAACAAGACCAAAAAAAGAACAAAAAAAGAATTGAAAACAATAACAATTGAGAAAAAAAATCGATACACTTATACATATGTAACTAAAGAAGTAAAATGATAGTAGAATTGGTTGAATAATAATTTCATGTGACTGGTACCTAAAGAAGGGAAAAAGTTGCGGAATTCTTTAGTTACCCGTTACAGCCTTAGTTTTAGTTATCAAAAAAGAAATAATAAAAATACTAATAAAATAGGGGATGGGTCAATAGAGATAGGTTGACTAAACCTGAATCTAGAAAAAAAAGAGAGAGAGAGAGAATAGATTCTGTAATAAGTAAAGAGACCCACCCACTGGTCCATAACTGTATGCACACTACTCTTTCTCTCTCAGTCTCTCTACGTACCAATAGCTCTTAAGAGGTGTCCCGTCACTCCCATTTTTTGCCTTTTACTTCTTTTTTTTCCTTTTCATTCTGGCCTCTATTCTTATTCCTTCCTTTCTTTTATTTCTATCAAAGATTTATTATTGTTATAATCTTTTATATATGTGCAAGTGTAAACTCCATATTAATTAAATTATTACGAAAATTACTATGATAACCTACTTTAATTTATAAATTACTTAGATAACTATTTTTTTTAAAATTACTTATATAACCCACTTTTTTTCTCTATTATTATTAAT
>OVBA01007021.1:0-15629 GCA_900406435.1 Lepidium aucheri
GCTAGACGGACACAAAAACAACCTAAAATACTGCTCTAAAACCATTAAAAACCACACTCATCAATGAGAATGATACCGACAAGGTATGGAAGATGCTGTCAGGTTCAGGGGCATATGATTTATCACAAAGCACATCTACATCAGTGGAGTGGTTGCTCGTATATTGGAAGCGAGGGGAGTGCCCTTCAACACTGAAGATTACAATTGGGCTGCACCCCAATTTATGGACATGCGGTATCTTCAAGGGGCATGCCTCATTGCTAAAGGCGAGGTTGAAGGGTGAGTTGTGTATAAGTTCGACCATCCAGAGAAGAAAGCACCAAAATACTTCTGCCTTGCCCAAAATACATCTCGCTGACCACAATGGAGAACGTGACTTTCAATTCGTCCCTCGCAGCTCTACTATGCGAAAACCAGCAAGGATAGCAACCTTAACAGGTAGAAGAGGAGACATATCAGGAAGAAGTGGTTCCGGAATCTTACCATTTCAAGGAGTTCACCGAGAAAAATCAAAGGACGACAACAAAAGAAGCCCACAAGCGGATTGGGAAGCTTCAAAAGTTAGGAAGTGGCTGCTCAAGAAGGTGAAAGGCCTTACAAGGGAAAATGAGGAGTGGCTGAGCGAGCGCAAGAGGATATGGAGAGCAATTGATGGATTGGAATCATCGTTCAGAGGAACACACCTCAGCCTCGCACTCAAGACTCGCCGCCACCAGCAAGGAGGCATTCAACTTCAGCAGGTCCCAGCTCACACCAAGCACGAGAGGAGCAGCCGCAACGTCAATCAATGGACATGACGCAGGTATACAAGTGGACCAGGAAGAAAAGCCAGCAACACAGACGAAACAAGAGAAAATGCCTCAGCAGGGTCCCTCGTACGCATCCCACGCCAATCATGACCACCAGGAGTACTCGGACAGACAACAATATGTCGCACCGTACAAAGGAATAGCTCTAAGAGGGTACCCAGACCCTCACAGTTCAGCCTTGAGTATATGAACGCCTCAACTGCTCACTTTTTTGGTTTTTAGGTACCAAACTCCAACCCTATGTACATACACTTTTATTTTTGTTGTTTTTTGTTTTGTTTGTCTACACAACTCTCTCTGACTTCTATGCACACAAGGGACTGTGTGATTTAAGTTTGGGGGAGGGGTCTAGAGTACTCTTACATTGTTTGTTGTGATTCTTATTTTCTATTTTGCATGCATTTGTCTAGGTTGTAAAAATCCGGTTAGATTTTTCTTTGTGCATTTACTTGTTGCATTTCATGGCACTTAAGGCATAGAAAAACCATAAAAATTTGAAAATTTTTGAAAATGATAAAGTGATCATTGTAGTTGCATCCATTTAACTTTGTCTTTCAGTTGCATTCACTTAGGATTCATGCATCCGTAATTGTTTGGTGGGAATGATCTTGATAATGGGAAAAATCTTGATAAGTTAATCTAAGTAACCATTGTGAGTGCTCTTGATTGGTAGATAGCCGTTTTGAAAAGTTTTTGGGCGGATCATCGCCTTGGTGAACTTTGCTTGGGTTGTGTTTTGAATAGGTCTAGTTTGATTCCTTTTAAAACTGACTTAAACTTCCAATTTAGAGCCTAGAGATGCATCAATACCTTCCTTCTTTATGTTTAGCAAGATCCAAAAGTGTGTGCTTGGTAAATCCCTCTCAAAAGTTAAGTGGAAAATAAGGCTGCCCGCAAAGATTTTGAATGGAGTAAGTGCTAAAGGTGAAGCAACTGGAAGGATGCGTAAACCCATACCCTTTCACGTCCGTGTATATCCGCTAACTTACACCATATGCGGGTTGGTGAAGCAACTTGGAAGGAAGCGTAAACCCGTAACCTTTCATGTTTTAGGTCCTTTTAGGTTTGTTTTGCTTTCTTTGCTGCATTTGGAGTCTGAAGTTTTATCTAGGAAAATGAGCAAAAAAGAAGCTAAAACTAGAGCTAAAGAAAATTGGATCAGCTGCTAGGCGAAAAAGATTGTGAAACCTCGTATCGTTACCTTGCGGATCGCAGGGCGAGGTCTGCTCAGAAAGCTCAAGAAAAAATGCCCCAGTCACCAGCCTCGACCTATCTATCGAGAGGGAAGATCAATCTCTTCACCGCAAGGATTATACTCGGACCATTCACTCAGTATCAACACACAAGGACCAAGACAAGAATCACTCCTCGGTGCCCAAGCTCGTACAAGGACTCCGAGGGCAAGACTTGCAGAAATTCCTGGTTGACCAAATTAAGTCCGTTTGACCATTAGGGTTATGCAAATAACCCTATAAATACCCTCTAATCACTCTCTTATCAATCATCTGTTATTTAGCTGAAAAACTCTCTCTATTTTTATTGTTTCTTTTAAGCTTTGTTTAAGGTACTTTTTATGATTATTGCTTTATGATTATGCTTTGAAGTTTATAATGAATTAAGTTTATCTTGTTCTTCATCTTTACTTTCTGAAATTTCAGTTAAATTTCTTTATGTTTATGCAATCTAGATTAACCGTACTCCTCCGCCCTCACACAATGAGGCGCGAGTAGATCCGTGTGGATCTCGAGGATGGAGCGATTGGAGGTGAATCCGTTAATTCCCTCGCCGTTGTAGCCATGATCTAAACTCTGATCTCTTCTAACTTGGCCAAGATTAATGCTGATCTCTCCCTGATAAAGAGAGATCTGATTTGGGCCGTGACATAAGGCAAACGCCAATGGGAGCAGAGACCAAGTGCCTTGTTACTGATGGCTTGATCCGCCGAAGAGATATCTAGCATGTGGGTTGGCTGTTAGACGAGTTGGCTTTAGCTCAATGCTTCTGATTCGGCCTGATCACGGCGAGAGCCGTAATGGATCAGCCGATTTGGATAGGGTCTTCACCGTGAGAGGGGATTGATCAAATCTACTCCCGGTCTAGAGATCGCTCAAAAGAGTTCGGCGAGTTGGGATCAGCAAGTTTATCGCCAATCAACCTCCCTATCCTCTAGATCCTTGCCTTTAGTTAATTTCTATCTTATAGCAATTGTTGTGCTCTGTTTTTATGCTATTTATCTGTTTTAGTCACTTCCATTCTATTTTATTTTTGCCATTTTGTGTATTTTGTCCTATTATCTAGTTTGCAAGCTCACCTAAATATCATAATCTATCGTTGTGACAGAATGGTAGGTTACTTAGACTAGGATCTACTATTAGATAGGTTGTTTACAAGCATCTCTGAGTATTTGGTTCGACAATTCCCATATACTTGCCACTATGCTTAATTGATTTGATAGAGGTAGTAATAAGGCTTTTATCATAACTAACACAATCTTTACTAAGGACGTCACTGGTTGCATAGTATTTGACTTATACATGAGATAAAAGACGTTATTGTGTCCTATGATCAGACACGCATCACTGGTTATGGCTCAATACTTAACATTTAATGTCTTGAGCTCAATATCTATCACATTAATCTTAGCCACATAGTAACAATTTTAGTTTTTTTTTCATTATATTCTTAGGAGTTGTAGATAAAAGAGTTCAAAATGTTTGGTTCTTTAGCGGTATACAAATTTATGAAATCGGATGAAACTTAACATATAAGAAATGTGATCAGGAAGAAATGGATGAAATTTTAAAATGGCGAGCTTGGAAATGGTGTATTTCACACGTATTCACATGGTATCGACTATTTCCTATGAATGGACTTAAATCTGCGAGAGTTGATGAGCAATGTGTTGTGATTCGATATCATAGGTGTCTAACCTTTAACCTACTTAAATCCGATGTACTATGTACCATTTAATAGTTAAAATCTTTAAATGTTGTTCTCAATTTAATAAAGTATGACTAGACAAAGTACTCAATACCACATAATTATAGGTATGTCCTTGTCTCTACCAGATATAGTTTACAAAACGTGGACATATCAAAACAGAAAGTTCTTCACTCCATATAAGGCATAATTACATAGAGACAAGGACAATAAAGAATTTATCGATGGCAAGAAAATTACAAACAAAAAATCGGTCATGGAGATGGAAAAAATCAAAAATATACTTGGACTTATATGTTCATATACCATGCTTGCAACGCGTTCTCTTATGACCCCCTCATTTGGATCGCCTGCGCCTTTGTGTCTGGCCTGCAAATATTTAGACAAAATAATTTAGATAAACTAGTGTAAAACAAAGAGTACCTATGATGTTCCTTAATGGATGGAATGAAAACATACATAATACTCCCCATGGGATGGGATCTCAGTTTCTTTGGCCTCACAGTGGGCATTTTTATTTTAGGTGGCTTGACCACAACATCTTCAAGCTTGCTTGGAATGTCTGAATCTTTTCCATTATGGACATGGTAAAAAACTCCTTCATACATGCTTTTCCACGTGGCTGTTAGGTACCACGTGCCCTCCTACGAGTACACTTCAATGGTACTGACTCCCACAATAGCTAATACGTGCCTGCATGGAACATGTGTTACATTGAATACATTGCAGCTACAAAACTTGCAAAACAAATGTACTTCAAATACCCCCAATTCCATTGCTTACTTGGTAAATCGATTGTGTGAAGGTGAGAATTGTACATTATGTTACTGCCCTCTACTTATAAATTAAAATATCCTCTAATTCTGCTATGCGTAAAGTTCTAGTTTTAGAGCTGAGTTCCATCCTCATTTTTGATTTAAGAAATCAATGCTTGAAGTCGCATAGTGTGAAAGACCTTGCATCCTTTAATACAAAAACAGCTAGTACATGGCTCTTGAACCTGTAACTCACATTTCTGAATAGATGAACAACACATGCTCCATTGGTATCTGAAATAAAAACAATGTTGTCTTCTTCGTGGACAAATATTTTCAACTATCCAGCCTCATATTCACCATTTATAACACCGAACCCAAAGGGGAATATTTGCATATTTCCTTCTTGCCCACTAGTTGTGACCAAATATCCTTTATATTTCCCTTCATTTATGTATCATCTACAACAATGACTTTTCTTAACCATTTTTGACCTCTTATTGATGGACTAAAAGCAAAGAAAAGATATTTGAATAAGAAATTGCCATCAATGTTCGGACTCATCTTTAGCTTGTAAATTGTCCTTGAGTTTAATTTACCCAACAAATGTGGGTAGGTTGACAAGAAGTTGTAGCTTTTTTCCTCTGTCCCTCGTGCTCGTCTTAGGGCCAACTCTTTAGCATTCCAAGACTTATGGTATGTGATAATTACATATAGTTCAGACAAAACTAACTCTAGAACTTCACATGCCCTTGGCCCGGTCTTTCCATTTTTGAACTTCCTACTAAGACATTCAACTAGAATGTGTGTTGTCTCATTTTTTGCTGAATTGAGATCTTGCCATCATGTCAAAACTATTTTTTGACTCAACTTTCCTTACTTCCACATAGTTACACGCATTCCCTAGTCTCTCGTAAATTCAAAATTTACAGGTTTTTTCTGCACATGCAACAACTATCCTTACCTTATCTGACTTTTTGATATTGCAATGAAACAACCATTTAATAGCATACATGGCGGCAGAACGCTTAAACTCATTCTTATAGAAAACTCTGTCAATATAGATTGCATCCTTAGCTCGTTGGGGTTTGGTGAACAAACTGGTCGCTCCTTTAGTTGCTTTAAATCCAGGTTAGAACTCTCTTCAATTCCTCCTCTTATGTTGTCCAGCGTCGATGCAGCATTACAAAGCTCGAATTGTTCATTATCATTTAATAGCATACATGGCGGCAGAACGCTTAAACTCATTCTTATAGAAAACTCTGTCAATATAGATTGCATCCTTAGCTCGTTGGGGTTTGGTGAACAAACTGGTCGCTCCTTTAGTTGCTTTAAATCCAGGTTAGAACTCTCTTCAATTCCTCCTCTTATGTTGTCCAGCGTCGATGCAGCATTACAAAGCTCGAATTGTTCATTATCATTTAATAGCATACATGGCGGCAGAACGCTTAAACTCATTCTTATAGAAAACTCTGTCAATATAGATTGCATCCTTAGCTCGTTGGGGTTTGGTGAACAAACTGGTCGCTCCTTTAGTTGCTTTAAATCCAGGTTAGAACTCTCTTCAATTCCTCCTCTTATGTTGTCCAGCGTCGATGCAGCATTACAAAGCTGGAATTGTTCATTATCATTTATGACATCTTCTCCGTATTGGATGCGTCTTCATAACTAGGGGTCTTTTCCATGTCTTCATTTCCCAGACTAAAAGAAGGTTATGATGGACATGTCCTTTCCGTGCAATATGTTATGGAAACTTGTTGATGTCCTTTGACATATTTGTAAGGATCCTAATCATAAATGTATTCTATGTGAATTAAATTTGTCAAAAAATCAAAGTCATACGAGTTACCTTCCCCTTTAGTATCGCTGAATTTGTCTTCAGTGTGGCTTCCATTAAATCAACATATTTGACGTTTTTAAAAATATGCATGTCTCCTAACAAACCTTTCTCAATTTCTACGGTTATCAAACCTTTGTCCATGTCCATCACAGGTTTTGTTTTCTAGCCTCAAAATCAACTTCAACCCGGAATACTTCGTTCATAACCGCATCATATTCAAAAGACATTGGCATTACTGGGTCTTCCTCTCTACAAATGGTCAGATTTTTGGGTGGCCTACGTTTGAGTGAGAAATAAAGGTTTAGCCCACTATAGTTAAAATAATATCTAGAAAACTTTTGAACCATATGTTGTTTGAAACCCTAATTGGGGGCATCTTGGCTTGCGTAAATGCAGATGTTTCCATCTGGTTCAATTATGATAAGGAAGGAATGAAGTTCTCTCTAACCACTGAAAACTCTTGAATGACCTTATCTTCACAATATTTAAAAGAATCATCTTGTACCACTTTGACACATCTTCCAAGATCCTCTTTCAAAATCTTAAAATGCCAAATCCCTATGTCTGTGTACTCCCATTCATCTTCTATGACCTAGAGACTGTTTTTCATCTCTTGAAGTTCCCAGAACCTCAACAACCTGAATATAAACTTTCAAACTTATTTCATTAAATACATTGTAACCAAACAAACATATAACCCATTTGGAAGCAATTAGGTAAATCTTACATTTTCTCTTGACAGAACCATATAAAATCTTATCATCGAAACTCCCGTTAAAAAAATTGGTAGCCTTCTCCCAGATGTTTTAGACATAATTTTATGTCTCTAATTTTTGACAACTCATGAATGGCATAGGCGGGAAATTTTGAATTTAATTTTGTTTTTTATTTTTCATTGTGGACTAGACATAGAAAAATACACATTTTATTTTGTAAAGCGGACTAATTATTTACGGTGTCTTATGGAAGACCTAAAGTTAGGTTCCATAAACATGTGTGTTAGTGTTTTCTTTCTGTGTAGCTCTCTCCTCCTTCCTAACTTCCTTTATCTCTTGTCATTGTAGAAACAATGAGTTCAATATGCAAAAGTTCGCAAATTCACCTCCACAATAACTGCGAATCCATGAAATCCCTTTTTCCAAGTGCGAAATATTAGGGAAGGAACATTATTTTGTAATTGGGTTGTCATCAGTTTTACTTCTTAACCTTAATCTTTACAAAGAGAAACATCTAGTTATGTGTGTCAAGGAATCGATCCTTGAAGAAGTTGATGATTTCTTGCCAAAATTTGATGATGTTTTAGCCAAGATCGTGGTTCTTAAATTCGATGTTGATCGTCTGAAAAACCCGCTGAGGATTTTGAGAAGTCGTTATAAGATCTAAAATCATTATATAAGTCAATAAAATTTATGTTCATTACCATTTCTTGTTTATGTGTTGTTGTGGTTGCCATCATAAGAATTCAAAATTGAAATTTACTGCATGATTGTACTTTCCTACTAAATCCTTTTTCGGTTATGTAATGTCCTTTGAATTCTAACTTAGTACAAGATGGAGTATAATTACTCACTTCCATGTCAATATGGGATACAGGAACTTATGCACATGTCAATTTTAAGAACACCTTCGACATTGGCAATATGTAACTTTCCCACGAAAACTACTCCATGTCAATCGATGACACAATCACTTTAAACCAATCACATTATCTACTAACATGGACATACATACAATATGAACATGGACCATGATATATGTTTATCTCCATGTTATATGGATGGAAATGGACATGAACATCCAATATATAGAAGACAATTTATTAGTTTGTCCATGGAGCATTATTAGTATATCCACATGTATTACATTGTGTTAAAGTAATGTGTCCATGACATTATTAATCTATCGACATGTTGATACTTGTCCAGGTGTATAAATTGCACTCCAAGTCATAGTAAGTTTTGGCTAGAACATGGATGTATTGTATAATTTGGCTAAGACATGGACATATATTATGTTTGAAGACATCAATATAATTTGGTTATGTCCATAGAAGACTATTTAAAAATTTGTCTATGTACATATTGTATATTTTTGTTCGTGGCGTCGACATAAATATATAAATACTCCACTAGGGACATGGTAGAAAACTCCTTCATACATGCTTTTCCACGTGGTTGTTCTGTACCACGCGCCCTCCAACGAGTACACATCAATATCACTTACTCCCACAATAGCTAATACGTGACTGAAAGGGACATGTGTTACATTGAACACATTGCATCTAAAACACTTGTGACAAAATTCTACTTCCTATACACACCCAGTTCCATCGATTACTTGGTAAGTCGATGGTGTGGAGCTGAGAACTGTACATTCTATTGCTGCCCTCTACTTATCAATTAAAATATTCTCTACTTCTGGTATGCAGAAAGTCCCAATTTTCTAGCTGAATTCTCTACCAATCTATATACGAATCTTTCACATCCTCTTTTTTATATTTCATTAATCCAATTTAAACTCCACCATCGAGACAATTGGTAATGACACGGCTTTACCAACATCGGCATTCAATGATTCAACAATGTTGTTGGTCATTATACTATAACGTTGCCCAGGAAAAAGAGCTAAAGACCAATGAGAGTATGCAAAGTCCTCGAGGTATTTAAGACAAGCATGACTCATTTTTTTGATTTCAGAAATCAAATCCCTGAAGTCGCCGAGTGTGAATGACCTTGCAGCTTTTAATATAAAACTGCTAGTCCATCGCTCTTGAACCTGTAATCCACATTTCTGAATAGATGAACAACGCAAGCTCCATATTGGGCTAGTGGGTACACTATCCTCAGAGAACTGTAAATTGCTCAATGTCTATCTGAATTATATAAAAAATGTTGTCTTTGTCGGGGACAAATATTTTCAACTGCCTTAAACACCATGTCTATCTAGCCTCATTTTCAACACTAAACCCTTAGGGGAATATTTTCTTATTCCCTTCTTGCCTACTAGTTATGATGCAAACTCCCTAAGATCACCACTTGCAAAGGAAAGTAGAGAGGATAGGCGACTTGTTCTTAATCAGAGATCAAGAAGAAGTCGAAGGGTGGATTGAATGGTCACAAAAAGGCAGCGAAAAACCTTTAATATTCCGAGGCCTTTGGATATTACACACCAAATAGATTGACACACAATCATAAAGAGAAAGTTTTTGATTAAAGAGAAATAATGGAATCGGTTCTCATACAAAGAGTTTAAATAGAAAACAACAAGGTTAACTCGTGGGCTTTAGAAGAGATAAGAAAATGGGCCGCGTTGATTCAACAAATGGGTTGTCTTGTATAAGTGTAATACGATTTGCCTCATTAAAAACCTTAGTGGAAAACCCAATGGGGCAAAACCAGTAAGGGAAAAGAGTAGAAATGGATTACACACTCATTTGTTGAATATAAGTCAAAGTTGGTATGAGTAAACTTATGTTAACTTCTTCTTGCTCTTAAGGTATCTAGGTAATCCTCCAATAGCTTGGTTGAAGAGCAAGGTCCATGATCTTTTCATTACTCCAGCCGATACATCTTTGAGCACATCCTCCTTGAGTTTCTCCTCATCACTACAACTATCTATGATCACATCATCCTTCCAGCCTTGAAAATGATTTGATCTCAAATTTGTATCAACTGCAAGGAAAGGAGCCAAGTCAAGGAAACATTAAAGCTTGAACTTATATTATATTTACCTTGAAGATCCAATTGATAGGTGTTTCCATTGATCTTCTTAGTCACTATAAATGGTCCATCCACCCGCGGCATGAGCTTAGATTTCCGTTCAGCTTGAAACCCTTCTTTCCTCAAGTTTACCTGATATGATAATGGAGAAGAAGCATGAACCGTCACAAAAGGATGACTTGGAGCTTGAACTAGAGGAAGCACAAAAAGCAGTGGAGCTGCCAAGTGGACCTTTTACTCGGTCTAAATCAAAGATACTTGAGAAGGCTGTTAGCACATTGCTACTACAAGCTAAAAGTAACCTTAGTCTTATGGCTTATCCGACCACATTGGTTGCGATTTAAGCCGACTAAGGGTTGTCAATGGGAGGTGTGTGTTCTTGCACTCTTTTCCTTGTTGCTAGTTTTGTCCCATTGGGTTTTCTAGCTCAAGGCTTTTAATGAGGCTTGTTAACACACACTCTACACTACAACCCCATTGGCAATGTGCTTATAACATATTTATAATATGTTTATAATGCTTTATAAAAGCTTTATTAAACCCGGTGAAGAAGTCAAGAGGAAGAGTTATTTTGTCCAAGTCACGAGAATGGTTTGTCATGCATTTAATTATGTTTTTAAATGGGTCAAAGTCTTAATTGCACCGCCCATTCTTTAATGGCACTGCTCATTTTTGTGGCTATATAAACTCTAGTCTCTATGTTGTAATCTTCCTCAAACTTTCTCTTATTTTCTAATGAAATTCACGGGTTTGATCAAAACTTGCTAGTTCTTTAGTGTGTAATATCCAGAATACTAGTGAGGTACGAAAGAGTAAGAGATTTCCATCTCTCTTGGTAGTTCTCTTCAATCCATCTTCTATTCATACTTCATCCATTTCCAACCTTTCAACTTCTGACCATTCCGCTGCCATCCAAATCGTTTCCGTAGCTTCACCGTGGTTCCTTTCAGTCAATTCCCACCATTGCTTGGCTCCACGACGTTCCCAGCCACCGGAAAAACCATTTCGAAAATCCTTGAGAAGCGCCTTTTCAGCTTCCAAATCCATAAGTGCATCCCGATTTCGTCCATTACAGCTTGAATGCGTTCCGGTGTGGTCCTAATCGTCCCTTAGGATCATATCAAGTGGTATCAGAGCCACTTCAAGCAAGGTTGTGTCGAAACCTCTTTGAATATTTTTCTGATCAATTTTTCTATCTTTTCATATTCTGGTTGATTGGTCAAAAATATTAATTGTCAGCATTTATTTTGTCTATAGCTTTAAAAGAGTTAATTTAAATAGACTTAGGAAAGTGCTGACTTTTAAATCAGACAATTAATTCCTGTGAACTATGACAGCATAGTTTATTTAATTTGACTTTTATCTGTCCAAAACTGACTACTCACATTGTCTTATTTTGTTGCAGAAAATGGCTGAAGATGAGATCGACAACATCGTACCAAACAACAAGCTACTGATCGAAGCTGTCACGGCTAACCTAAAGACCGCTATGTATCAGATGTTTGAAGACTTTAGGAGAGATCAATGTACTATTCCCTACCAGAGACGTGAAAAAGGAGAGGCTAGTCGAAAGGACAATACTGAAAAGTCCTTACCGGATGATGAGCCAAATGGTTCGGAGAATGAGGCCGTATCTATGGATTATTACGCAAGTGAACGTTCTCTACATAGCATCTGTAGTAGGAGAGGGGTCAGAACTAATACAAACCAACAAAATCAGGCTTCTAATGGTCTTAAACTCAAGATTCCCGCTTTTTATGGAAAGAGTGATCCAGATGCATATATTAGTGGGAGAAGAAGATTGAACTTGTGTTCGATTGTCAATATTATTCAGAACAAAGCAAAGTTTGTTATCCAGCCACGGAGTTCTATGATTACGCTCTAAGTTGTTGGGATCAACTTGTGACAACAAGGAAGTCCCATCCGTAGTTGGAAGAAGACGAACCAACTACTTCGGAAGAGGTTTGTTCCCAGCCATTATCATAGAGAGCTGCATACAAAGCAGAGAAATCTGACTCAAGGGTCTAAAACCGTAGAAGAATATTACCAAGAATTGGAGACATTGAAGTTGCGGCCTAATGTTAAAGAAAGTAGTGAGGCAACCATGTCAATATTTTTGGGAGGACTTAACTGTGAGCTTATAGACCTTTTGGAGATTAGTGACTATGAGGATATTAAGGAGCTTCTACATAAGGCTGTTATGTTTGAAAAACAACTTAAGAGGAAAGGTGGTCGCTTAAACTACAGCTCCAACCGGATGAGCTATGCTAAGGATTCAAGAACCGGTTTTCAAAAGGAGTTCAAATCAAGTGCCAAGGTGGAGAACAAACCAGCTGCATCTAAGGAGCTCCACCATGGTCAAACTAAAGAAGATAAAGCGCCAACAGAGTCTACGTCAAGGGCTAGAGATATCAAATGCTTTAAGTGTCATGGTTTGGGACACTATGCAAATTAATTTCCAAATCACCGTATCATATTGTTGAGAGCTGATGGAGAGTACGAATCTGAACATGAGGGGTCTGATGTGAAGACCAATGATGGTGGTGAACTGCCAATACGGGGTCAATTACTTGTGACAATGAGAGCTCTTAGTGTTATTACTAAGGATTCAGATCAAGCGGAAAGAGAGAACTTGTTTCATACGAGATGCATGGTTAAGGACAAGATTTGTAGTGTGATTGTTGATGATGGGAGTTTCACTATCGTGGCTAGTAATACAATGGTCCAGAAGCTTAATCTTTAGGAGTTAGCACACCCACGACCTTATAAGCTACAATATTTGAATGATGAAGGAGAAATGTCGGTTAAGAAGCAAGTTCGAGTGCCTATTTGCATCGGGAAGTACAAGGATGAAGTCCTTTGTGATGTTTTACCTATGGAAGCTTGTTACATTCTTCTTGGATGCCCTTGGCAATCTGACCGTCGTGTGGTTCATGATGGGTTCACAAATAGACATAGTCTTGAGCTTAACGGCAAGAAGATCACTATCATTCCCATGACTCAACATGAGGTGTATTTGGATCAGATCTTGATGAGGCAAAAGGATACATCCGCCTCTACTACTCCACCTTCAAAGGATCAACCCAAAGGGAGTACTAAATCAAATGCTTTGATTATGATTAAAGAGAGTTTACTAACTTTGGATAATTTAAGGCTGGAACTTTCGAGCATTATTGTTAAACTCTTGCAGGATTATGCGGATATATTCCCTGATGAAATCCCTCACGGTCTTCCACCCATTAGAGGCATTGAACATCAAATTGACTTCATACCCGGAGCTACTTTGCCCAACAAACCCGCTTATTGAACCAACCCAATGAAGACCAAAGAGCTTGAGAAACAAGTGAACGAGGTTATGGAAAAGGGACTCATTAGAGAAAGCATGAGTCCATGTGTTGTACCGGTTCTCCTTGTGCCCAAAAAGGATAACAAATGGCGGATGTTTGTGGACTGTCATGCTGTTAATAACATTATGGTTAATTATCGCCACCCTATCTCTAGGCTAGATGATATGTTGGATGAGTTGCATGGGTCTAAAATCTTCTCTAAGGTAGATTTAAAAAGCGGATATCATTAAATTAGGATGAGGGAGGGTGATGAGTGGAAAACTGCATTTAAAACGAAACAAGGGCTATATGAGTGGTTAGTTATGCCGTTTGGACTAACAAATGCACCTATTACTTTCATGCGGTTAATCATGTATTAAGATCGTTTGTAGGTGTTTATGTGGTTGTATACTTCGATGACATTCTAGTCTTTAGCAAGAGTCTAGAAGAGCATGTAGAGCATATTAGATTGGTTCTGGAAACGCTTAGAAAGGAGAAGCTCTATGCTTAGTTTGAGACGTGTACTTTTAGAACGGATAACCTTGTTTTTTTGGGTTTTGTTGTAAGTGGAGATGGAGTTAGAGTGGATGAGGAAATGTTAAAGCAATCAAAGAATGGCCAAGTACAAAATCAGCTAGTGAAGTCCGTAGCTTCTATGGACTGGGTGTATTTTATAGACGCTTTGTGCGTGACTTTAGCACTTTGGCTGCACAACTCACGGAATTAATCAAGAAGGATGTTGGGTTCAAATGGGAGTCACCACAAGAAGAAGCTTTTCAAGCTTTGAAGGACAAACTTACTAATGCTCCTATTTTGTCTTTACCCGACTTTACTAAAACTTTTGAGATTGAGTGTGATGCTTCAGGTGTAGGTATTGGAGCTGTTCTTATGCAAGACAAGAGGCCAATCGCTTTCTTTAGTGAAAAGCTTGGAGGAGCTACGTTTAACTATCCTACTTACGACAAGGACCTTTATGCACTTGTGAGATCTCTCCAAACTTGGCAGCACCATTTGTGGCCCAAAGAGTTCGTCATTCATACTGATCATGAGTCGCTAAAGCATCTAAAAGGTCAGAAAAACTTAACAAGAGACATGCCAAGTGGATTGAATTTATAGAAACATTTCCGTATGTTATCAAGTACAAGAAAGGTAAGGATAATGTGGTTGTCGACGCATTACCAAGGAGTTATACTTTACTCTCTACTCTTGAAGTTAAGTTGCTTGGCTTTGAACATATTAAGTCTCTCTATGCTAACGATTCTGATTTTAAGGAGGCATATGCATCAAGTGAGAAGTTTTCTTTTGGCAAATACTTTAGATATGACGGATTTCTATTTTATGAAAATCACTTGTGTGTTACTAACTCTTCTTTGAGAGAATTGTTTGTCAAGGAAGCACATGTAGAAGGATTAATGGGACATTTTGGAGTGGCTAAGAGGTTGCATATCGTGCAAGAACACTTTTATTGGCCGCACATGAAGAGAGACATTGAGAGGTATTGTGTTAGGTGCCCAACTTGTAAAATGCCTAAGGCTAAAACACAACATCACGGTTTGTATACTCCACTCCCTATTTCTTTGCATCCGTGGCATGACATATCTATGTATTTTGTTGTTGGTTTGCCTAGGACTAGACAAGGCGTGATTCTATCTTTGTGGTAGTAGATCACTTCTCTAAAATGGCACATTTTATTCCTTGTCACAAAATGGATGATGCTAAGAATGTTGCTAACTTGTTCTTTAGGGAAATTGTGCGTTTACATGGAATGCCTAAGACTATAGTTTCTGATCGTGATGCTAAGTTCCTTAGGTACATTTGGAAAACGTTGTGGTGTAGGCTAGGAACTAAGCTAATGTTCTCTACTACTTTTCACCCACAAACTGATGGTCAAACTGAGGTAGTTAATAGAACATTGTCAACTCTCCTTAGTGCTTTTGTTAGAAGCAATATTAAGACTTGGGAAGATTGTTTGCCGCATGTTGAATTTGCATATAACCATTTTCTGCATTCAGCTTCTAAGTTTTCGCCATTTGAAATTGTTTATGGGCTCAATCCCATCCCTCCTTTGGATCTAATGCCTTTACCTTTGAGTGAGATATTAAGCATGGATGGACAAAAGAAAGCAGAATATGTTAAGAAGATCCACGAGAAGGTGATGAGTGTGATTTTTAATGGTTTTAGAGTACCATTTTTAGGTTATTTTTGTGTCCATCTAGCTAGTTTCACTTGCATTTAGGTCC
>OVBA01007022.1:0-15624 GCA_900406435.1 Lepidium aucheri
ATATCTATCCCCCGCATATCCTCCGGTGTCCAAGCGAAAGTCTGCTTGTTTATTCGCAAAAAGTCAACAAGTTTAGTTTTGACGCTTGGGTCAAGCTCATCTCCGACTCGGATTTTTCGTTCGGGAAACTCGTCGTCTATGGAGACGTGTTCTAACTTAGAGAGTTTGGGCTTGGTAGTTCTGGAACCGCCTCTATGCATTAACTGCTATAACTGCTTTGCTCGCTCATTCCTGATGGCCGCTCGATAACAACTTTGCGAGCTTACTTGATTTGAGCGGATGATTCCTATCCCACTACTCGTTGGGAACTTGATGCATTGGTGATAGGTGGCGGCCACTGCTCGCATGGCATAGTGTCAGGGCCTCCCCAGTATAGCATTGAAGGGGGTTGGTTTGTCAACAACCACAAACTTCATCATTTTCCTCACGTCATGGGCGATCACTGGTAAAGTGATCGTGCCGAGTGACAAGATGGTATTTCCATCAAAACTTGTTAAAGGGGTCACATCACCCTTTATTTCTTTGCTGTCAAATCCCATCCGCTTGAATGCGTCATAGAATAGGAGGTCTACCGAGCTCCCGGTGTCCATCATAATTCTTGATAATTCAAAGCCTGCGACGTCCAAAGTGATAACGATGGCATCGTCGTGTGGCTTATGTAGGTTAGCTGTTTCAGACTCGTAAAATGTGATAGTGACCTCTGGCTCCGGGGGCCTTGCCCCCATTACGAGACTATTTTCGGCTTTTCATTGGTGGGATTTTACGGAATTGACAGAGCTGCCGACCAGACTGGATCCCCCCATAATGTAATCTATACGCCTTGGCAGTTGTCTAAGCGCACTATCTTCGATTTCTAGAAGAGACGAGGAATCCTCGATTCTTTCTCTCCCTTCTCTCCTGTTATCTGCGGACTCATTTGGGGCCCATTTGGTTCGGCGCATTCCTTCTCGCCAACGATTTTCTTTCTTGAGTCGTTGGACTACAACGCAGTCTTCCAACCTTGAGTTTCCTCCCTTACTCGTCGTTTACTTGCCTTTGGGACATCGGGAGTTTCTTTCTTATTTCTTTTCTCAAACTCGGCCCTATTCGTTTCTTCCCAGTCGATGAAGTTAGCTCCTCGGTGAAGAGCATCGTTGAGGGTTTTGACGGGATGAACAAACAGCTCTTGTCGGAAACTTGATTTGGGCCAAAACCCCATCTTGAGCGAGCAAATCGCGACCTCATCAGTGATATTTATGCGGGACGACCTTACTTTTTTGAATCTCGCCAGGTAATCCTTTAACGGTTTGTTGCGCTCTTGAAGGGTTGCGAATAAATTATCAACGGATGTTCGCTTTTGTATGAAGATTGAAAAGTGTTTGAGGAAACACTCTGCGAGCTGCTCGAACTTATCGATTGATCCGACCCTTCGCGAGGAGAACCATTCTAACGCTGGTCCGGTTAGGTTTTCGGTAAAAATCCTGCAGAGTCCTATGTCCCTTTCCTCGTCGCTGTAATGCGCTTTTACCGTGGTGAACCGGAATATCCTTAAGTGGGACACCGGATCAGAATCTCCTGAATAGGAGGGAAACTTTATGTTTCCTATATCTTTAATTGTGGCGGTCAGAATCCGCCGGGTAAAAGGGGATTGTCTTGTAGATTCCACCACTCTATGGATGTTGGGGGCCGAAGTAGTCGCTCGGTGAATTTGAGACCTCATTCGTGCATGCTCTGCTTGCTGCGCGGCGAGGAGGGTGCGCATTTCTTCTAGCTCTTTGGCTATGTCGTTTTCCTGGGGTTGATTTATCCCCTCATATGGGTCGGTTATTTGGCGAGCGTCGCTTTCCTGTTCCTCTTCATCTGCTGTTCGACGCTCGATGTTTTCATGTTGTCGTTCGTTTTGGTTAGTTCTTGCCGGGTCCACCGGTGGATTAGCAGGTTGCTGATTGTTCTGCTGGGGGAGCTGTGCCTGGAGTTGATTAAATTGTTGATCCTGGGCGTTAAGCCTCTCGAGGATTTGATCCGTTCGTCGATTACTTTGCTCCACCAGGTCTACCATCATCTACCGCAAGTAGGTTAGGGTTTGTCCTCGTGTGTTCACGGTGTTCGATGGTTGTCCCCTTCGGCCTGCGTTTGAGGTCGTTGGTACGTCGCTCTGGTTGTTCGACCGATCCATTTTAGCCGTTCAGTTGATTTACTTTGAGGTTAAATTGATTCGGCCCCACGGTGGGCTCCAAAATGTTGATGGTGAAACTCAATACTAGTTAGGAAATCGTAGAACTTTGAATCAAAAACCTTTATTAGATGAAAACGTGTTACAAATGGAGATCGAACAATTCTCTGAGTTCTAGGGTTTTCTCTCATTCTTTTTTCGTGCATTTTCCCAAGGTCAAGGACTACTATTTATAGGCTTTTGGCCCTAGGGTTTTGGGTCTAAATCCTCTCAAGATTCTGCGAGATTTTTTCCTTGATCACCGGCGAGCACGGTGAGGGTTGGTAAGTGAGTCTGACGCGGACAAGGTTGCTCGCCTAGTCGGTTTTGTTCTTCTGGGCTTTGTATGCTCGGCCCAAGGAACTTCATGAGGCTCGCCTAGTCATCTGTTCGGCCCATCTTCTCCAATTCACTATTATTGAGCCCGTTAAGAATTTTGGGTCTGGTACTAACAAGAAAGCTGAGAGAAGAGGAAGAACATGAGAGATAAGATAAAGAAAAGAAAGAAAGAGCGTAAATAGAGGGAAGGGAAGAGAGAAGATAAAATTAAAAAATTTCACCATTTCAAATCGAAATCGAAAATCAAAGCAGGAGAAAAAATTGCAAATCAATGAAGTTTATTTCTTCAGAAACGATGAAGAAGAAAATAGGAATATGAGAGAGAAATAAAAGAGAGAAAAACATTAGAGAATGTTAGAAAAAAAAGGGACAAGCATAATATGGGTGTTTTGGGCCAAAATTTGGTTCATAAAGGCTACAAAATATATAGGGGTAGATTCTTAATTGGTGATTGAAAAGAGGGCATTCCTCCAAATTTCTTTTTTAGAAATCATAAGTTAGGATTCACGATAATGAAATTTTAGGATTTTTCTTTTGTCTCTATCTAACTAGGTTAAGATAACAAATTAAAAACTTGGTTTAAATTGCCGGAATTGGATTTAAATCAAGATTATGGTATGATTAGCTTCAGTTTTGGTTAAGTGGTCTATAGTAGCCCTGAGTATAATAACCGAAATTGAAATACCAAACTGAATAACAAGGAACCAAACCAAACCAGAACCAGCTAAATAATCCTATTGTTCTTAAATTCAAGAATCGAAAGAACCAGAACCGAGAATCGAATAGTTACCTGAAAAACTCAAACATAATTATATATTTAAAATAATTATTCATATATAATTTAATAATCTAAATATCCAAAATTATAATTATAAATTCAAATTTGTTAGTCAATTTGAACCAATAATTAAAAAAACTAAAATATTCAATTTTATAATTAATTTATGTTTTTTCTAAGATTTTTTTAAAAAAATTAGATAGATGTACTTGAACTAAAACCAAACCGAATTGAATAGGTACCCATTGGTAACCACAAGTTCAGAACCAAAAGAAGCAGAACAAAAACCGAACATAACTGAACCAAATTTTAATCAGTATTCATTGGTTACCACTTTTTCAAAACCGAAAAAATTGAAATCCGAAAGTACCGGACCAAAGAACCGAATGCTCATGACTAGTCTATAGTAAACCAACCACAATTTGATTTGGTAGGAAAATTGAATTTGAATTTTTGGAGAGGGAAAAATTGAGATTTAACTTCTATTAATGAAAAATTGATTTTCAAACTTTTTAGAAAGGAAATTAATAAAGATCATAGTTTAGTATGAATTTGGTGCTATAAATTTATTTCGAGAGGATATAGATCATCGACTTTCGTATTTATAGCAGTTGAAGAAAATGATAGCATTAGTTATAATAAATATCTTGCTTACATGCTATTTTCTCTCTATGACATATCAAATGATGTTAAATTGTTTAATAAACTATGGCCGCGACTAGTAATTACTTTCGTTGTTTTGAAAAACAAAAATCTTAATAAGAGATTTAGATTAAACCAATTATACTTCAGAGTCAAAAATAAACTAAAGTATAATTAGTTTAATTTAAATCTTGTACAAAGATTTTTATTTTTAAAAACATAGAAAACAATTTCCATTAGGAACCTATATTTCTAAAGAATTAAGCAATGTAATGAATAAATTCATTTAGAAAAACAAAAAACAAAAGAAAAAAGACAAAACACTCGAGTAGTGGAGTGTGAATAGCCAGTATAAATATTCTGCATAACGTGTCGAGTAACCATTCGTTCCTTTGTTCACAAAAATTGTGTACCATGTCACTGTCCTACGCGCTATGCCTCCACGCGCACACGCGTTATTATCTCAAAAATATCTTACACAGCTGTGAAATAGGTCCTACATTTGTCAAGTGACAATGTAAAAGCAAAACCTGAAGTTGCCATGTTTGCATAATAGCATGTCACGTATGCACCACGTCACCATCTACTGTTTCACTAATACTATTATCGCTCTCTTTTATTTCGTTACAGAACAACAAATATTTATGAAGTTTTATTATTTTTGATGAAATAGAGACACATATATTTATTGTAATTTGACAAAAGCATTAATTTAATATTAAATAGGTATGACTTGACAAGTCTAGACATTTGTCTAACCAATTATAGACAAATCGTAATACAGTGGTAATTAATCTCATAATCTTTTTGTTTCTGATAAAAGATTTGGTTAATCTAACAATTTTGACTAATATTTTCTTTTCTTGACTAATAATTTTCTACCTAAATCATATATTTCACTTATATCTTGGTATTTTCATTAAGTTCGAGGTTATACTATAAAGTGTAAAAACAAACTCAAACTATAGCTTATGGATTAGCTACTCCCATTTGGCAATTAAAGTATTATTTATTGATTAACTCATTTTTTTGAAAAAATTTAAATGAAGTTTGAAGATTCGATTAGAAAGAACATTATATCATAAATAAGTTAAGACAAATGAGAATCGATTCTCATTTTTTTTCAATAAAAAATAATTTTTTTATTATGTTTGATTTATTTTAATTATGAGAAACTATGTAAGAAATCCTCGCCACAGATAGTTTCAAGAAGTAGAGAGGACCATGCTTTGATGTTATAAAATTGTTGTTTAATTTATTCAAACTATAAATATTATTATAACACACGTAATATGTGGTTTGAATTAGACCCACGTCCCCTAAATTAATTAATCTAAATATTAAAATACTTAAAGGTCGCTAATTCGATATTAGATTCATTGGTGGTGGCTTAAACAATAGAATAATACCATTGATGCGTGTGATTTTGATAGGAACTAAGGGTTTTGATTCTTAACCAAGCGATATTTTGTCCAATTTAGTCGTTTATACTTGCTTATTAATAGTTTATAATACTTAATTAAATAATTAGGTAAGTCTTGCAAGTTGTGACACCTGTGGTTATTTAGGAGAATGGAGTATTTTTGTAGATTGAAGAGTGTATGTGTGATCATGTTTGATTTTCAGCTGTATGTTTACTTGCCATCTATTCTTTTAAATAAATATTGTTTTGATTATAAAATATATTCATTGCCTGTCATTAGATTGTCTTATGGATATGCGACAACAAAATATATTGTTTTAATGGATATACTTCAGGATAAACTTGTGGCATCTCTCATGTTTTTTTATGTTTGTATATGTAATTTTCAAACTTTAATCGGATAACGAGTGCTTAAATCTGACTATCTGCTATATTGTGTCACAAACAAAAAGGACTATATATCTTTTTCGTTTTAAATATTACTCTTTCCGTTTCATAATAAGTGTCATTTTAGAATTGTTTTTTCATTTCAAAATAAGTGTCGTTTTAAATTTACGAGGTAACTTTTAGCATAAATGATCTATTTTAACTTCATTACTAACCAATAAAAAAAAGAAAATGTGAAGAGTCAATTAAATGTTAAGGGTATAATAGAGTTTTAATATGTTTCCTTAATTCGTGTGAAAATGCTAGAATACACTTGTTATGAAACGGAAGGAAAAGAGTAACTTAGTTACTAAGAACACAAAAACTAACTAAGGCAAAAAAGATTAACCTAAAAATGATCTAAATAATATAAGATTGATCTTCACAATATCTTCATTTGAGACTAGATATAACATCTGAAATTAGGAACAAAAACTAACTTACTCTAGTTTCATGGATCCAGGTAAAAAGGCATTTCAACTATCAATTAGTATATGCCAAGACCAAAACATAATTGGAAGAAAAGAAGCTGAGATTGTTGAGATCTTGACCAAGATGTGGTCTTTGATTTCTAATTAGAGGAAACTACATGAGTTGCTTAACCGCTTCACCAACCATCAAAAAGGAGGAAGATTACAAATCTATAGATTGAAAGCTTAGAGAAGACAAACCTAACATTAAGAGAACAAAAATGGAATAAATCTCTGCAAAATTTGCAAAGACATGACTAGAAATTCAGATATGAGAAATGTTTCAAATCCAACTCATACTCAGAACGAAGGACCGGAGGAACCTGAATCTCCTTTACCTTACAAAAATGAACCCATAAAACGAAAAATCAAAAAATCATATCCAAAAGACGGACATACTACCGGCATGACAAGTGCTATGAACGCCACCAACCACAATACAACAAAGAATGACATATTTAAGAAACTAAGTCGGCGGGACTTTTATAAACGAGAAAAAAAATTAGATTTATCAAACATTTTTTCCCTCAAACAAAAAACTATATTAAATTGTAATATTTTGTAATAATAACACATATTTTGTTATAATATAAAAATTTTGTTACAAATTTATCATAATTTGTAAATGGTTATACTATAAATATTAAGAATATATATTTGTAAAAAGTACCACATTACTTTTAATAAATAAAACTAGTATTAATTTCAATTTCATCACAAATTATTACAAAAAAATATACAATAATTTTTTAAAAATTGTTTTTGTGAATTTGTAACAAATAAAATTCAGAACTAAAATTGTAGATAAAATATTACAGATTATTACTAATATTTTGTTCAGAATAAAACTGTCATAATAATTCAAATTAATATTTAGTGTGTCAAAATTGAAGAAATTTCATACATAAAAAATTATCATTTAATAAAATAATTCATAATATTCATATAAAATCTGAATTTTTGGATCCAATTACAGAAAAAAAGTTTTGATTACCATAAAAAAATATCACAGCATAGCATGCATATGCTTTGAGGGTTTTAAGGTTTTGGGATAAAGTGGTTTTGGTATGTGCTCTTCTCTTGCGAGGCTCTAGCTCTTCTTTGACAGTTAATGGTTTTAGTCGATCATGTTATGTCCACTTGCAAGTCCTGTATATCAATTTTGATGTTTTCCCCTTACGTTGTTCAAGATCCTCTTGTGCTTTAGTTTGCTAGGTTCATCTTGTCTTCGAGTGGCTACTTGAAGTGGTTGTTTGTTCCCGGTTCTTCTTTTATCTCTGTTTTTATGTCTTTTTTTGCTTTTAAGATCATCTTGTCTCGTCTTTAGTATTGCTTGACTTCTTTTCTCGATTCCATGCAATTTTGGTTTCAACAGTTTTGGCTAGAATAGCCACTTTGGGATAGCTCGCAATTTGGTTTCAAGCTCCAGTTATGAATTAGTTATAGTTGCCTTATGGTTTTAGTTTTTATGTTAGGTTCTTTGATTTTTTTTGTTTAGATTCTTTTTTTGAAGGCTTTGGTTTCCTTTTTTTGAACTTGTTCTTCCAGAGATATTTTTATTTTTTGTTAACCTTATTTGTAATTCTCATTGTAAAATTGTTGTCTAACATTCACTTTCAATTAGTGATAGTGGAGTCAAGATTTTCGAACAAGAGCTTTCTCACTTCAAGAAATGCGAGTTTTTCGTCTTTAATCACTGTCGTTATCACAATCAGTCACTAGCTTGGCAGCCGGTGGCTCTCACAGCCTTCTTATCTCGTTGATCTGGCGTTTAAAATTTAGAATTTTAGTTTTCCGTTAACCTTAGTGAAGTGAGAAAAGGGTTTGAGCATGAGCTTCGCTGCTGATGATATCGATATCGGGGCATATGGTAGTTGTCGTTGCCTCTCCTTAGGTTGACAGTGGCGTGGATCTGGTAGAATTAGACGGTAAAGAGCTATGTGAGTCTAGGATCTCGCCGTTCAATTGGGTCTTGTGTTTGATCTTCTGGTTATGGGCTTCACCAGATCTTGAAGGTTTTACCGTTGGAGGTTTGTCTCTGGTGGTTTAATTTTCTGATGACCTTATCTCCTTTGTTTGGTCTTTGTGTTTGTTACAGATCATTAGGTTTGGTATGTAACTTAGCTTATGTGTTTAGTTTGGTTTTTCTTCTGTCCCGAAGTTCTAATTAGGGTATGATGACGCTTAGTTTGGGGGATACCTTTCCCCCTGCCATCGGGTATATTTGTTTCCTAACTCTTGGAATCGAGTGTTGAGTCATTGGTCCTCCAATTTGGATTTTGGTCTTGTTACCTAGCTCCGGAGGTCTCTATGGGTTTTGGCAATTTCAAGTGAGAAACTCAATTTCTTCAAAGGAAACCACTCTATGTAACTCAAGTCATCGTTTTTGGTAGGAATCCCATTATTGATATGTCGTTTGGAAACTCTTTAGGTAATATTCTTGTCTTGATCCATCAGTTTTGGTTTCTATTAGTAATAAGGATGACTATCAACAAAATTAGGAAGATTTACTTAATCTTGTATTTAAACTCAAACCAATGTCGGTTAAGAAAGGGTATTTTCCCACTAGATTAGGATTTTCTACTCTTGTATAAATACACATTGACGTGATCAATAAAACTCAAACAATTTAGTACTTAATTCTACATGGTATCAGAATCTTTCTAAGGGAACCCAAATCAGAAATTTTAACCTACCTTCGTCATCATGACTGCCCGCAAAGAAGATACAACAGGAGCAATGGTTTCCGTCGTGGTTGGAGTGTCATCATATACCTTAGGAAGCTCTGACAATCTTGAAGCCCTAATCTCTCCAGTTATTTTGAATTGAGACAACTACAACGAATAGTCCATGGAGATGTTGAATGCCCTAAAAGTAAAACACAAAACAGGATTTATCATCAGGACTCTTAAAAAATCCGAACCTACAGATCCAAACTATGACAATTGGATGATGGTTAATTCGATGATAGTATGCTGGATTAGAACCTCCGTCAACCCTAGAGTAAAGTCTACTGTGACCTTCATATTTGATGCGTATCAACTTTGATCTGAACTCCATAAAAGATTTTGGGTAGGAAAAAGTATTTGAATGCATTAGTTGACAATGCAATTAGGAAAATTTACTTATTACCATTAGTTTTATCAATATGATAGCTACAAATCATTTTTTTTTGTATTATAGAATTGATTGCATCCATTATTATTTTTATTGTTTATTATTGGTCTCTTCTGATTTTATTACAATTCAGATTAACATGAAAAAAACAAACATTCACTTTCAGTTTAATACTAGAATGGTATCCGCGCTTGAAGCACGGGTTATAAATTTTTTTTCAAATAAAACTATGATGATTATTTTTTATGTGCGGTATGAATTGATTATCGAAAGTTCTGTATATGGATTAATCACATGTACAATATAATAGAATCACTGATTTAGCATCAAGTAATTAAATTGAGCATCAATGAAAACCAATTTACAAGGGAAAGAAAGACTAAAACGATCTATTACAATCCAAATTCAAATAGAACAAAAGTTTATCATGAGCCTCTATTTCATAAACACGGGCTTCATCTGTTTTATTAGTAGGAAAATCAAATCCAATAAAACTATTAAACAAAAATGGCAAATGAAAACAGAAAAGAAGAATATACAATAATAAATATATATAAAAAAAGATTTGTAAATAATTACAAATTAATCAGGAGGCAACAATTTAATCTCCTGCTATTTTGGTTTTCTTTCTTTGTGATTTCAATGGGACAATTGTGTCAATACGAAAATCACTTCTCCAGTGAATCATGATTACTCCACATTAACTTCGTTTTAGCAACATCAAATTTTCTAGGATTTAAGAATCTAAAGAGAAAAGAAATATGAGAAATTTGTCATCAATCACCACGGACTCAGTCATCATTATCTAGAAGTTTAAAAATGACCGAGAGAAAAAAACAAATCACATGCTTCTTCAGCGAGAAATGGTTGAGATCAACTCATCTTCAGAGTTTGCCCCAAAAGAACTTGAGTTTAACAATGGAGAAGACGGGTCTTGAAGGGTTATGTCGCAGATCCAAAAGTTTATCTGTTATAACAAATTGAAAGAGAAAGTAAGGGACAACAATATAAAGATATCGATTTTATCATCTAATCTCCAGGACTCTTTCCACCATTGTAAATCAAAAGGCTTGTAAAACCAAAAATAACCTGCTTCTTGAGAGAGAATCAATGCCTCAATGAATGTCTAAGGTTGCTTAAAGCTTTAAGTGCTTTCTAATTGTTTTTTCTCATTCTCAAAAACTTCAAAATTTTACCTATTTTCTCTTCTCTCATTATTACTCAACACCCTTCCAAACCTTAAAATCACAAATCCAAATATCAAAAACAGTCGATAAATACCCAAATCAAAATCTCACTCACTACAATAAGACATACAATTTACAACACCAATTTTCGTCCCTAATTCATTGTAAACAGAGTTTACAACAAATTAGGGACGAACAATGTTTCCTCGTAAATTGATCATTGTAATAAGACTTTCCTTGTAAAAGCGATGGTAACTTTGCAAGCGTGTGTTTTCGTTGTAATTTTGTCATAATACGTCCGTTGTAAAATTGTTGTAAACCTTACAAGCATCGTTGTAAAGTCGTTGTAAAGCAAACGATGTGAATTTGTTGTAACGTTTACAACGATTTAACAACCATAATTTTATAACGAATTACAGAGGATTATTTTACAACGAATTAGAGAGAATTATTTTACATCGAATTAGAGAGGATTATTTTACAACGAATTAGAGAGGATTATTTTACAACAAATTAGAGAGGATTATTTTACAACGAATTAAGGACAATATGTTTACAAGTAAATCGTGACGAAATATTTTACAACTAAATAAGGACGAAATAATTTACAACTAAATAGGGACGAAACTGGATAATTTATTTTTTAATAACTTCATTTAATATTTTTTTATTTAAATTAAGATTTTAGAAATATTAAAAATTTAAAATTTTATTTTATAAAATTTATAATATTTTTTACAAAAAAGTAACTAAAAACACAAATCTAGTGTAAAATTTCATTATAAAAATCTGTGCTCCGGGCATCTTGCTCCTCAGCCATTCTTTCGTTCAGATCAACTTGTGTCTCGGCCAGAGGTTGCATCCCGATATTTTTACGTGTACGCTCCAATACCTCCATCGCATGTGGATTGCCCGCAACCAAGATACCAATCATACTCTCCATAGCTGCCGATTTTTCATTCGTCGTTCACTGCTCCATAGCATGCTCAGCTTGAGATTGTTTCAGCTGAGCTATTTCATTCTGTGAAGTTGCCAACTGAGCGCGGAGAGAGTATTCACCTACCCAAGATGAAGTGACTCTCGGGATATCTTGTGCGGATCCAATTCCAAGAATCCATCCTTTCTTCTTCAGAGCAATTTGAAAAAAACGTGAATCATGTTAGTATAATTATATTATTTATACGTAATTAAACAATAAAATTAAATATTTAATATTCAATATTAACCACTTACTTTTCTATAAATTGTGTATACTTCTGAAGTAGACAATTCTACAGGTGTACCATCGGGAGTTTTCTGGGATAGCTGAGTCTGACGCTCCTTAACGGCAGCTACAATCTCGTTGTGTAGCCTCTCCGACTAGTGTCGACAAAAGCTCCAGACTTCTTCTGATGAATCCGCTTGAACAAATCTGGAAGAGAAGGAAAATGTCGTGTCTCTTCAGCCTAAAAATTATAAAACATAAATAAATATTTAATTAAGTAAAAAAATAAGCAAACTAAATATTTTAATTTTAAGTTACCCAACTTACCATTTGTAAAGCCACTCCGCCGAAAGGAGTCTGCCCAGTAGTGTGAGGCATAGCGAGCGGCAAGCCATCCGGACCAACTGTGTTCTAAAAAGCAGAACACTGAGCAGATTTCTTGACGGAGTTGGGGTCTCTCCAAAAATTCTTTAACCCCTCTCAAACTGCTATTGTCATAAATCTCGGTTTGCTATCATCTCCTTTGACCTCCCAATCTGTCTTCCAGTCAAAGACAATGTTAGTAAGTCGTTTCATGGCTTTCTGGTTGAACTCGTGCTTGATAGTCTCGGTGATAGAGATGTCTCAGTTTCAACGTTGCTGTTAAAAAATGGAGTTAATATTATGTAATTTCATAAATTTAAAAGGTAAAACATAATAACTGAAATTAATTAAGATAAATAATTACCGCAAAAATTTTGAACCACGTGATGCGAATGTAGTGTGGTGTCGATTTCCAATTAGGCGTCACCTTAACAAAATAACTCTTGATGCATTCCATAACACTACGTCCGATTTTGGTATCCACACCAAACCTGAATTTTATAAAACAATTATAATTAGTAATTGTAATTTGTAATAATATTCATTTTAAATTTTAAATTTAAAAATAAAATAAATAACTTACCTATAAATACCCTTAGGTCAATCACTATGCAACACCGGCAAGCCCTTTTGTTTCTCATTCTCATCATCATTCCTGAGAATATTCTCGATCCGATACTCTGCATATGGTGCATCCAGTGGAACCATAAGATCTGGATGAATAGCTCCGGGAAATGGCGATGGAACATCGGGTTCATCCGGTGGCTGCTCCTAGAATGACTGTGTTGGGACAGTCTGTTACTATGTCGGGACAGTCAGTGACTGTGTTTCCGGGATAAAAGTAGATGCTCCCGTAGATCCGATGACAAAGAACCACCACGGATCAAGTCACTATAGTGGACACAGCGGGTATGCTTACGGGGAGCCATAAGTATAAATTTACAAAAATCAAGAAATAATGTATTACTAATCTAAAAATATAAATCTAAATTTTATTCCTGAGTATTAAATTTCATCCTAACTACTACCTTCCAACCTAACTATTAAAATAAATCTAATTCTAAAAAAAATTGAAAAAAAACTATAGAGAAGTTAGAGCACATACCTTAGAGAGAGAAAGAGGTTGATAGGAAATGACAAGGGGGAAGGAAAGAAATCGTTGGCTATATATAGAGAGTGGATCGTCGTAAAATCGTTGTAAGGTAACAATGATTTTACGACAAAGGTTTAAATTTTCGTCGTAAAATCGTTGTTACCTTACAACGATTTTACAACATTTAAAATTAACAACGAATTTGCAACCTTTTTTACTAATTATTTTATAAATTATGTGATTAAACTTTAAAAATTTATCAATCTTAAAATCTATCAATGTTAAAGTTTATAATTATAAAATTTTATAAACTATAAATTTTATAAATCATAAAACTTTATAAATTATAAATTGATAAAATTAGTAAAGAGTATTACAAATTCGTCCTCAATCTAAAACGTCGTAAAATTGTTGTTACCTTACAACGATTTTACGATGTTTTGGATTAACAACGACTTTGAAACACTCTTTACTAATTGTGTTATTTTATAAATTATATAATTAAACTTTAAAAATTTATCAATCTTAAAATCTATCAATGTTAAAGTTTATAATTATAAAATTTTATAAATTATAAATTTTATAAATTATAAAACTTTATAAATTATTAATTGATAAAGTTAGTAAAGAATTTTACAACTTCGTCCCTAATATAAAACGTCGTAAAATCGTTGTAAGGTAACAACAATTTCACGACGTAAATTTGAACTTTTGTCGTAAAATTGTTGTTACCTTACAATAATTTTACGACGTTTGAGATTAACAACGAATTTGTAACCCTTNATTTTATAAATTATATGATTAAAATTTGAAAATTTATCAATCTTAAAATCTATCAATGTTAAAGTTTATAATTATAAAATTTTATAAATTATAAATTATGTTATTTGCAATACTTTTTACTAATTGTGTTCTTTTATCAATTATATGATTTATAAAATTTTATGATTTATAAACTTTATTAGTCATAAACTTTATTAAATTTAAGTTCGGTTTGTCGAGTTTGTAAGTTTGGTTCGTCGAGATTGTAAGTTCGGTTTGTTGAGATTGTAAGTTCAGATTATCAAGATTCTAAGTTTGGTTTGTCGAGATTAATTGTAAATATATATATAAGAAGCAGAATACTTAAGAATCGTTCTGATACATGTACGGGACAATCATTCAGATCCTCCATCACTATCATCTTCTTCTCCAATATCAATTTGTTCCGCGGATATATATGGTGGTGGGGGATCCGGTACCTTCACTTTACTCCTGAACAAGGTCGTGTTTCGTCTGTACGGATGGTTCAGTGGAAGAAANATGGAAGAAATCGGCGATGACAATCAAACCAACACATCTTTCTCCCATGTTTAAGTTGAAATGCATATATCCTACCATGACAATAAGGACATGCTAATCTCCCATGGGTTGTCCACCCTGATAACATTCCGTATGCAGGGAAGTCACTTATTGTCCACATAAGCACCGCCTTCATTGTAAAATTTGTTTGGGATGAGCAATCGTATATTCGAACACCATAACTCCATAACTCTTTTAGCTCATGGATCAGAGGTTGTAAAAATACATATATTGAGTGCTTTTGATCCTTAGGACCTGGAATTAGAATACATAAGAGAAATTCTTTTTCCATGCACATCCCCGGGGGAAGGTTATAAGGCGTAAGGATACTGGCCACAAATAATATTGTCTACCAGACATTCCAAACGGACTAAAACCATCAGTGCATAGAGCAAGATAAACATTCCTGATATTCCTAGCAAAATCTTTGAATACCGTATTGAAGTGTTTCCACACCTTTGCATCTAAAGGATGATTGATCTCTCCATCCATCTGTGAATGCTCTGCATGCCATCTCATTGCAACTGCTGTCCTTTTAGACTGATATAATTGCTTCAACCTGTCTATTATTGGTAAGTACCATATCCACTGATACGGTACCTTCTTCCGCCCACGTCCTTGTGGCTTATATCTAGGCTTCTTACAGAATCGACATTCCTGTAACTGATCATCATCTTTCCAATAGATCATACAATAATCGATGCAAACATCTATCACCTCACAAGGTAACCCAAGACTAAACACTAATTTCTGAATCTCGTAATATGATTCACCACACACATTGTCTTCTGGTAAATACTCTTTCAATAAGTCAGTCCACATATTCATGCATGACTGAGATAAATTACATTCTCATTTAATGTTCATCATCCTAGCTGCGATTGACAATTTAGACAAGCCTTCTCTACACCCCTCGTAGATAGGCTGGTTTGCAGCATCTAACATGTCATAAAACCTTNCCCTTTTTGCATCTAAGTTAGGTGCTTCAGCAACTACTGGTGGTTCAGTATTAGTTTCTTGAAATGCATATGTGACCATCTCATGCATCCT